>JAKSZP010016146.1:0-88227 GCA_022478985.1 Massospora cicadina | reverse complement strand
CGTCCCAAGGGTTTGGAATGACTGGGCGAGCCAGTTTGAGCGCATTTTTTCTGTTAGATGGAAAACGGAGGGGGGAGTTTTGCCGCTGCCCCATGCTGGGACAGTCAGCGGAGGATCTGACAACATCGGAGCAAGACTTCATTGTGAAATTAAGTGTTTGCTTTTAATTTACCAAAATTAATTTGCTTGAAAAGTTACGCTGAGCAGAGAGAGATCGCTTTATTCACCAGGTAGCTTGGGAGAGTACCTGTCAGGGAGCACCAATTATTTTGTTGGGATTGGGTAGCTGCGGTCAATAGTTCCTCCAAAGCGTACCAAAATGGATGGGTTAAAAAGTCCTGCAGCAAGCAGACAGTGAGGAGAGTTGGGAATCCTAAACGTAGGGGCTGGTAACTTGCTATAGTATTAAGAATAGGTGACGAGGGACCTATTGTATTAAACCTGGGAAGTTGACATCCGGAGAGGAGCTTGCTGTACAAAGGCTCTAGAAATAAATAAAACTAAAACAAATTGGAGATAAAAACATAACTTTATTTAAAAAAAGGCGCGGATATTTATAGGTGAGGTTTTTCTCCTAATCCTTTCAGGATAGTGACGTCCTCCACTGGCAAGATCTTTGGCATCCTGATGTTGATCAGGTGGGGAGTCGATGACAGGCTTCCTTTTAACAAATTGATTAGGGGGCGGAAAATAAGGATCCATTAGAGGAAAACTTAAAGAGGTATTGGAAGTAGGGAAATTCAAATTAAATTGATTAGGAGCAGGTCAAATCCCAACAGTAGTGTACCATGATATCAGTTGACATGGCATAAACATACAACAAGTGAGAACATTCTTAAGCTTAGGATTCATCCAGAAAATTGATAAGTTAGATAATAAAATAAAAGAACCCAGATGAAGCCCCAGATATGAAGCCAAAAGATATCATATGCCGCAGCAAACCAGTACAATGAAAATTGTGAAATGGCGCTGGAAGCCTCATTGATTTCATCTAATTGTTTAAAAAAAGTGGGTATTTGAACTTCCAGGCTCTAAAGTCATACCTATAGGATTCAATCAGAATTTACCTCCAGTTGAACAAGGAGGAGGAGTGGTATAACTTGATTGTTACCTTATACCGTGAGCTTGACAAGGTCCTTTCATGTGGTGACTTTAACCACCTCTGGGTACAGAGCACAGTGTATTGATATTTTGATCCTCAGTGAGCTAAATTGCAAAAAGCTCCTTGAGTTGGTATTAAATACAAGGGCAATTATCTGTAGATAGAGCTGACACTTTACACCAATCAAACTGCCAGATAGGTGACCTTCCAGATCCTGCTTAAAGATCAATAAAAGAGTGGATCCATATGGCAATCTGGACCAGCTTATCATACTACAGCTAGGTTCACAAATTTTGGCAAGCTGGAAGCAAGTATACCGCCAAGTGCTTACACCCCCATACAGTGCTGGTTCTATACAAGCCAATCTCATGGATAAAGTCAAATAAGATTGCCTTTCCCCGCTTCATCCATATCAAAAGCCTCAGCTGCACAAATATGTTAAGCAAGAGGCGTTAAACAGGCCTTTTCAGCTCTGCTAATAAACCAGGCACACATTGGCCTAATGCTATTACAAAAATAGGAAGCCAAACTACGCGTATGATACAATCCTGTTTGCAGAATTGCAAAAGTTGACTAAAGACCTTCCTCAAACCTAAGGCCAATGAATGGATCCCGCGTAACCTCATGGTGGTTGTGAACATGAAAAGGCAACAACAGGAGCATGATGCCATCCACAAAGAGGCGTGGGTGCAGGAGGCGGCCAAGCGTCCAGAAGCCAAAGCCAAGTCTTTCTTAAATCCTAATCCAGAAGCATACAAAATTGTCAGGGGATGTTCCCCAAACCAGCCACGCTTCATCTGACCCAGGCGGAGTGGGTGGAAAAGAAGGATAGCGCTGGCAAAAGGCCAGCACAAAAAATGGCTAAAAAATATTGAAGCCTAACGCCTCTAACATATTATCAATTAAGTCCAATATGTGATCAACAGGCAAGCTGCCAGCCAGGAAGCCCTCTTTGAGAAAACCCAAAGCTGGCAATCAGCCTAAATCATCTGGCAACCATCCAGATCCAAAAGCTAGCAATCATCCACTATCCAATGAGCAAATAAATCAAAAAACCAGCGACCTTCTTGATATACAACTAATAACTCCAAAAAGTTGTTCAGTATATATGCTGTTACCCAATCATCCAACTGCTTCAGATGCTTAACCTAAGCTGGTTCTTAATTCGACGCCTCTGTCAATTAACAAGGAGACAGGAATGGTAACAGAGTTCCCAATGCACAGACGCCCGGCAATAAGTACTTTTCTGACCAACCCCCCACTGATTGTCCAAAATCCTGCAGCTATCCTCAGTGCTCACCGCCTCCAAAAAACCACCTTTGTCCGCTACTTAATTTATAGTCCCATTTAGCCTATAACTAATGGGTCATGAAAGTTGGAATAAGAATTGTGACCTCAAATGCAGGAGGATGGCTAGCATTGAGACGCGGGTGAGGAAGATGCACCACATTAAAAACAATTTCAAATAGAACTAACCTTTATTTTGGAGATCCAAGCGTATATCTAGATGCAACAGGCACCAAATTTAATCCATGACACTAAAAGCTCCCTTTGATTTTCAGATCAGGCGCCAAGAACTATGGCGGAACACATTGAAATATTCGCTCTGAACAAGAATATAGACCTAGAGTTAACTGAAAAAACTCACGCTGGAAGGATCCCAGTGGCCAAGGCCACCAATAGGAACACTGTCAAAAGCCTTAGAGCTGTCGTTGTTTGCCTCGCACTTAAGCCCCACAAAAAACTGCAAGTTTTGGAAGTTCATGTCAGAGATAACAGCTGAGGAAGCCACAGTAACAGCATAAGACCTTAACTGTTGGACAAACGTGAGCTGGGATAGGTTCCCAACAAGCGAGTGCCCCATCCTTAAGGATGATGATATGCTAGAATAAATGGTGTCATCAAGGATGTGACTAATGATAGATAAAAAGGATGATGACCCCACAAATATCAAGCGGTGGACTTATAACTCTAGAGGAGAGCCAAAGATTGGCTCCCAGATTAATTATGTGCTAGTGTCATTTGACCTTAAACTGAACTCTAACAGAAAAGTCAGCATTAACTCCTAAAGCAATCATATAGATTTTCAAGTCTACTGATCTGGCCAAATCCTCAAAGCGACGTTAATGGCAGATCTCATTATCTATTCTGAGGGACACTGAATGGCGATGGACCATTGAAAATGGATTTGATAGCCTAATCAATTACTTGGATAGCAACTCAGGATAGATCCCCTGGAACGCTGGACCAATATTAAGGGCAAGCTCAAATGTGATAGTTCCAAGTATGAGAAAGATAAAGCCTACAAGCGAACTGCCACCATGAAACAGAAGAAGGATGATCTTGGTACCTGAAGCTCTTGTGGAAGGACAGAAAAGTTTTCCAGGAGTGACTATAGTAAAATGTTCAAATGCTATCAAGCACTACTGAATAAACAGGATCAGAAAGATGCCTAAATGCCACCTACCAGCACTTAAGCCTTGTGGGGACAATAATCAAAGGGAGCATAATAAGTCTCAAGGAAATTTGATACCATGATAAGGTACATCAGGTCAAAACCCCCAACAGGTGAAGTGTCCTCTGATATTATGACCATCTAACAAGGAATTGAACATTTTCTATGGTGATCTTTTCCAATACTGCGAAATGTGTGGACAGGTGACTAAATAATTATTGAAATAGCCAGGTGATCGCTAGGAACATGCTTAACTGAAGAAAAGCGCAAATTGCCTGCTTAATATTTATGGTGATGAAGTAAAGTGAGCACTCAAGGATTTGCCAAAGGGGGAGTCAAAGGGTCCCAACAACACATATATGGAAAAGTATAATGTAATATATAATCTCATTGTACCAGAACTCATCCACATGTTCAAGCTGCGTCCAATCTAGACGCAAATTCTTGGGAGCCAATAGACCTGGATTGTGCTACTATACAAGAAGGGTCTTCAATGAAACTTTATGTAACGGTCAAGGCGTTGCCTGACCATCACATTGCCCTAGTCTTCCCTAGGGCAATAGTTGAGGCCAGGGGAGAGGGGCTTGACTGCTCCAATTTTGTAAATGGCAATCTGATGAATCAGATGCCTCAAAATTGGAATTAAAAACAAACCAAAAGGCTGACGGGGAAGGGAAGCCTCAGAAATGGCGCTCTGGCCAACCAGATGCTGACAAATCCAATATTACTAAATGCAGCGTTAAGGGTTTGGACCTTCAGACACAAATTTCTGGCCAATCAGGTGTGGATGAACCTGTCATTCATGGGATTGTCGACAAGGATGAAAATCCTTACAAACGGCGCTCTGGTCAACCAAATGTCACCAAACAAAATAATCCCAAAAGAGGCAACAAACCAATATCAGGGAATATGGGCGAAGAGAATGGCCCAGGCTTTGAGAGTAAATTGAAGCCAAATAATAAATGCGGAACATTTCTGCAACCCTGAGGGTACCCAGCCCAAGTTTGAGAATGGACCTCGACACCAGAATTGAGGGTCTAGATTCTCGAATAGGGCCCTCTGCTGGGAAGACGCCCACAGACTCCGTGGGGAACAGGACCCGCTCTTCCCCACTAAGCTCAGTATAAATCTGAGCAGGCAAAACTATGTAAAGAAGTTTTGTCTTCTATAAATTTAATAAAAACTTAATAAATTTGAAAATAAGTTTTTGCATTTGCAAATCAGCTTATTAAGATAAAACCTGGAAACCCCACATGGACAGCAGCTCAGACTTTGACAAGGCCATCCAGTCCTTGTACGCCCTCTCAGGGGGTCAAGCCCTCCTTATGAGCACCAGCATTGTCTTGACTGTAGCCCAAACTTTCATGGTAAAGTGGTTTCCACATAGTCAGATTAGAGATCTCCACAGCAGGGCTATCCTGCCTGTGGGCACTCATTTGGGAACTCTTGCCTAACTGCTTTGTAAAAGCTTTCAGAGACCCCATCCATCACATTAGACGAAACTCATTTAACTTGATGTCTTTATTCCTGGACATGATGGACAAGCCGTCAGGACGCGCCCTGCCTGCGTGATATGAACACCCAACCACGTCTTTGATGGCCATCTTCTCTCTCCTATTTCTCCTAAGAGTAGTCGCCCATTTCCTTCCCCTTCAAGGGACATACCAACGTCTACTTTCAATCTGAGCAGTCCGCGTCTGAGTTCTGACAGGCCCTCACCCCAGGAGAGTTGAGCACCTTGCACGCCACCTTCTCTCATGTGAAACTTCAAGCCCAGCTGACCATGACGTCAGGAGGAACAGCCCCAGTGTCACTTCAGATTGCCCAGATAGTAACCGCCCTGCCCAGAAACCTAGTGGATTGGTTCACTGAGCCACTGGAAGCCCAGAAGATGCTCCCTCCCACCTTGGAGGAATGTCTTTAACTGGTTGAGAGAGCAGCTATGCCGAATGACTCCCAAGATGCTGCGTGGTCCGCCCTTCTAAACCTAACTCAAAAAAAGATGTCAGTTATGGAGTACGCCCGCGTGTACCGCCCTTTGGCCAAGGCGGCCAAGGTCACCCCTACTCAAATATAATAAATGTTCCGCCAGAACCTCCACCCAGACATCCTTACTTCATTGGCTGCCTCTCGCCTGGGAGCTACCCTCGATGAAGAGATTTCCCTCGCGACCCAGGTGGAGGGCCAACTAGCAATAGTACAAGCGAAGGCCCATACTGGGATACAACATGGGAAGTTCCGCGGCCGCTAAGCTGAGTCCAAGCCAGTCTCCAACCCCTCGCAGGAGTCCTCACAGGGTTCGCCCTCTGGCTCCGCCAACGGGGTAAACACTTCAGGAAACCATAAAGAGGGAAGCCCTAGTCCCTCCTACAACTTCTGCCTTACTCCTGCGCGAGTTGCTACCATCAATAAAGGAAATACCTCGTCTTATCTCTATTTCTCTATTCGTTACAGCTCTGGGGAAGAAAGGGAAAAAGGGAGGATCAACTTTGGGCGCTAGTGGACACCGGAGTGGAAGATAACTATCTAGACCACGGGTTAGCAAAAGAAATGAGGCTAGAAATGGAATGGAAGGGAGCCGTGACGCTGGCAGACACCTCAAAAACGGTTAGCAGTTGGAAGATCAAGACCCAGGTGCTGATGCGGCAGGGGCCTCATACCTTCCAAGAGTCATTCAGTGCCATTAAAAATCTGCCTCATCCCATAATCCTGGGCATGCAGTGGTGGCACAAGTACTCCCCTCAGTTCAAACTGCAGGAGCGCCTGGTCTTGCTACACCCCAAGAACCAACCCCCAGTGGCATTAGATTTATTCACCACTGGCGGAGGGAAGCCTGGGGTGAACGCAGTAGTAGGGCTGGAGATAGAGGCGGACATACTCAACGAAAATCGTGCATATGCCCACCTGTTCAAAAAGAACCAAGCTCCCTCTACCACCCTAATGGTCCTTTACCTTTCACCTTCAAGTTCAAAAAGGATGCGGAGTTCCCCAAGGGTTGTCCCGTCTACCCTTTGAACTTAAGGCGAAGGCTGCCCTTGAGGTCTATGTCAAGGAAATGCTGGAGCGCGGGATTATTATTCCATCCAATTCTCCAGTGGTGTCACCAATACTTCTAGTTCCAAAAGCAAGTGGAGAGCTTCGCCTGTGTGTGAACTACCGGCGGCCAAACGCAATCACTGAGTCTGACCCCTACCCCATCCCTCTGATGGAGACCATCTCTCAGATGATCTCAGGTAGCCAGGTTTTCACCAAGTTGGACCTGGTTGACGCGTTCAACCAAGTTCCAGTAATCGCTGAACAACAACAATATATGGCTTTCAAGTGCCACTTAGGAGTCTTTGAGTACAAGGTGATGCCTTTTGGCCTCAAGAACGCCCCAGCAGTATTCCGGCGTACCATAGACAACGCCCTAGGAGACCTGATTGGGAAATGTTGTGTGGCGTACATGTATGAGATTCTTGTGTTCTCCAGGACCAAGGAGGACCACAAAGGAGATGTGCTGAGCGTTCTGAAAGCCCTCAACAAGGCGGAACTCCGCTTGAAGCCTTCTAAATGCGAGTTCTACAAGGACTCAGTCTCTTTCTTAGGGAACGTAGTCTTCCAAAGGGGAACAGCCATATGCCCGGACAAGGTGAAGGCAGTAAGGGAGTGGTCAGCCCCTAAGGATAGAACGGGTGTTAGAAGTTTTCTAGGCGTGGTGAACTTCCTAAGAAGGTTTGCAAAAGACCTTTCCAAGACGGCGGCACCCTTAACTCGCCTGACAGGGCAGGTCCCGTTTCATTGGGGAAAAGAGGAGGAGATACCCTTCCAAGCCATCAAGGAGAGCCTCATGAAGGCACCAGTACTAGCCCATCCCGACGACAACCGCCCTTTCATAGTGGAGACTGACGCCTCCAACTTTGCAATTGGGGCAGTTCTGCTACAAGAGGGAGAAGATGGGGTAGACCATCCCATAAGCTACTTTAGCAGGAAAATGCTGCCCGCTGAGACCAACTACCCCTTGTATGAAAAGGAGCTCTTAGCAATTGTATCAGCCTTGGAGGAATGGCAGCACCACTTACTCTACACTGGACATACCTTTACTATCAGAACAGACCACCGAGCCCTAAAATTTTACAAGAGCCCAAAGCGCATGAACCAGCGCCAGGCCAGATGGCACCTAGAGCTGGCGTCTTATGACTTTAGGATTGTGTACAAGCCGGGGGAAAGCAACCTTATCCAAGATCTCTTAAGCAGGGACCCAGGTAAGTCTTTCCCAAGGGAGGAGCTAGATGCATACAACACCGCTACTATGTTGCCCTCAAATGTGTTTGCTGTCATCCAGAATGCCACCCAGGAACTGAGGGAAAAGCTCCAGGCCGCCCAGCGAAGCTCAAAGTATGGGGCAACACTGTGGAAGGACCTGGAGGAGGGGGTAGAGAAAGAGTAACATAAGAATTTCTGTAAAAGGAAAGGCCTCATTCTCCACAAATGGCGCCCATGGCTGCCCAACCGCGAGCTCCAGGAGGAGGCAATAAGCGCTTTCCACGACCACCCCTTGGCGGGATACCCTGGAAATGAGAAAACCATAGAGCTCCTGGCCTGGAGTTATTCCTGTCTGGGGATGCCCAGCGCTGTGAGGGAGTACATCCAGAAATGTGTCACATGCGCCCGTTCCAAGCACGTTAGGCAGAAGCCTTTAGGAAAACTAAAGCCCCTCCAGATTGCGGAAATGCAATGGTCCTCACTGAGTGTGGACTTCATAACGGGGTTTCCAGAATCAAAGGGATACGACGCTGTGATAGTGGTGGTAGATAGAATGACCAAGTACGCGGAATTCTTTCCTTGTAAATACAACATCACAGCAAAGGTCATGGCGGATATCTTCGTTAATGAGGTGTTCGCCCGCCACAGTCTACTGGAGGAGATAGTATCAGATAGAGGCCCCCAATTCATTGCCCGATTTTGGAAACACCTACTCGAAAATCTTCAGATCAAGCCATGCAGATCCTCAGCTTACCACTAACAGTCAGATGGCCAGACGGAACATGTTGACCAAGTCCTTGAGCAGTACCTGAGATGCTACATGACTACACAACAGGAACGCTGGATGGACTGGCTAAGACTAGCCCAATTCACCTATAATAACTTGACCCATTCGTCAACAGGAATGTCATCATTCATGGCAAAATACGGGTTCCACCCAAAGATGGTGGAAACCCACCCCAGAGGTCCAAACCCAGCGGCCAACAACTTGGCAACAGAAATGAAGGAAAACCTGAAGGCCCTTCATGCAAATTTAGTCAAAGTGATAGAAATGCAGAAGAGGAAGGCTGACACTCACCAATCCGAGGCCCTGGTGCTAAAGGAAGGAGACCTAGTTATGATAAACGTGAAAAACTACTCGGTTCCAGCAAGCTGTAGGAAATTTGGACCAGTCACTCTGGGCCCATTCAAGGTCCTCCACCAGGTAAACAAAGTGGTGTACAAGCTGGAGTTCCCCGAGGGATTGTTGGAACATCCAGTACTGCATGTCTCGCAACTGAGGAAGTTTGAAGGCCCTCTCCCAGAGAAACTGGAGCCTGTCCACTCAGGAAACCTGGGAGAGGTGGAGTACGAGGTAGAAATCTTGGAGTCAAAAATATCGCGGAAGAAGCGCTGGTACCTAGTCAAATGGGTAGGCTACCCAGTGGAGGAGTCCACCTGGCAGACGGCTGACAACTTCAGCAACTGCCCACAGAAGGTAGAGGAGTTCTGGAACCAGAGGGGGCTCTCATATGGGGAAGGTGATGTAACGGTCAAGGCGTTGCCTGACCATCACATTGCCCTAGTCTTCCCTAGGGCGATAATCGAGGCCAGGGGAGAAGGGCTCAATCGCTCCAATTTTTGTAAATGGCAATCTGATGAATCAGATGCCTAGAAATTGGAATTAAAAAAAATCAAAAAGGCTGATGGGGAAGGGAAGCCTTGGAAATGGCGCTCTGGCCAACCAGATGCTGCCAAATCTAATATTACTAAATGTGGCATTGAGGGTTTGGACCCTCAGACACAAATTTCTGGCCAATCAGGTGTGAATGAACCTGTCATTCATGGGAGTATCAACAAGGATAAAAATCCTTGCGAATGCCACTCTGGACAACCAGATGTAACTGAACAAAATATTCCCAAAAGAGGCAATGAACCAATATTGGGGAATAAAGGCAAAGAGAACACCCCAGGCTTTGAGAGTAAATTGAAGCCAAATAATAAATGTGGAAAAGTTTCCGCAACCCTGAGGGTACCCAGTCTGAGTTCAAGAACGGGCCTCAATGCTGGAATTGAGGGTCTAGATTCTCAAATAGGGCCCTCCGCTGGGAAGACGCCCATGGACTCCGTGGGGAACAGGACCCGCTCTTCCCCACTAAGCTCAGTATAAATCATAGCAGGTGAAACTGTGTAAAGCAGGTTCATCTTCTATGAATTTATTAAAAACTTAATAAATTCAAAAATAAGTTTTTTCATTTGCAGATCAGTTTATTAAGGTAAAACCTGGAAACCCCACATGGACAGAAGCTCAGACTTTGACAAGGACATCCAGTCCTTGTACGCCCTCTCAGGGGGTCAGGCCCTCCTTCTGAGCACCATCATTGTCTTGACTGTAGCCCAAACTTTCATGGTAAAGTGGTTTCCACACAGTCAGATTAGGGATATCTCCACAGCAGGGTTATCCTGCCTGTGGGCACTCATTTGGGCACTCTTGCTTAACTGCTTTGTAGCAGTTTTCAGAGACCCCGTCCATCACACTTTGAAACTGGAACCTAAGCGCCCTGTCCAATTCTGTCTATAAGATTATCTCGCACATAATGCCTAACAAGTTGATGATCATGTCGCTTCAGACCCTACATTAGGCCCAGCCCAGGTTTATTCAGGGTCACACCATCTAGGACAGCATTAAGTCAGTTTAGTAAGTTCTGCAGGGCATGCAATAATCTGAGGATAGCTATCTCATGTTTCTTGTCAGTATTTCTACGCAAATCAGAGATTTAGATGAGGTAGGTGATGGGAATCAATCTGAGCTAATAAAAAGATGAAACCATTATCAGGGTTAATCCACAACAAATTTTCAGCCCTCTTGATATTAAAGAAAATACCCAACTAATGCAGTCACATATTAATCGCCCAAAACCTCTTAATATCGTGGTTTAAACACAATCTATGCAGCGAGTGAATCCATTTGACAGATATGAACAACCTGCTCAGAATCTCTGAAAGGTAATAAAAATAGATCTTAGCTTAGTAAACATGGGTATTAATTAAAAAAACTCCCATATAATGACTTTTCTAAGCAATAAACTTTACACTCTTTTTTTCATCTTTTAAGTTAAAATTTGCCTACCTCTAAATTACTTAGGGACAAAAACAATAGTTAGGATTTTATGACACCAGGGACGTTAAACTGTGTAAAGACTTCAGCATAAGAAAATCTATTAAGTATAATCCAGCACCCAGGATCTTCAGGTTTCCTGGTCTTAAAAAACGGGATAAGTGGTCAGAACCCCTTAGTTTTGACAAAACTGGTGCTCCCTGCCAGTTTACCCTGAGTTCATGGTGCAACTATTGTTACAATGAACAATAATGATTTGGTGAAAGATCTCTCTTTAGATCAAGAACGCCTTAAACTATTGCAAAGTTACCCACTATGATACGCGGGAGGGCATTTTAGAAATTCTGGCCAATCTACTCAAACCCACTGGGCCACCTCATTATAATAATAAGCCTTGTCCCCAAGTGTTATCAGTTACCCCTCCTGATTCGCCTACCCCCAATTATCCTGCACTTTTTGCAAGAGAAAAACCATACTGCAGATACTTGTCACATATTGTAATGTAGATTGGCAAAAGATCAGTCAGTATAGGGAAGAAGGCTACCTATGCTGATGGGAATCATGTGCCTCAGTACCCTTGTTATAGCTCTAGTCTCATGCCAAGAACCTCAGGATACTTTGCATTAGTGGCGCAAGCAGAAGTTGACGTACCCCTTTCTATCCAAGGGATTAAAGATCTTCAGCTTTCCTATTTTTTTGTTGGTCAGTTACCCAATCAACTCTTGGAGGTCATTTCCTTTATGGAAAGCTAAGCGCTTGCAGAATAAACCTTTAAAAGTGTAAAAAAGACTCAAGAGTTGCCATGTTAGAATCCTCCGCTTTGCTTTACTACAAATCCCCCATGAAAGTTTGCTAGTTGTTGATTCTCTGTTTGGCTCTTTGGTGATTTGAGTAGAGGTAGTCTTTAATAATATTAAAGTCTTGCAATAATTGATACCAGCTCACTAGTAATGATATATCTTCTTGACTTATTCAAAAAATAAAAATGGCTCCAGGCTTCATTCACAAAGCTGTTTTATGGTATGGACAGTAGTTGGATGACTAAAGCATTTGGGGCATATTCTGCTTTACCTCTCCAATTTGAAAAGCTTTAATTACTTCCCCCACTATTGCCTTAGAAAATGATAATTATGAGTTGCCTATTGGAGTCTAACTAATGTGGGAGTTCAATTTCATCATTAACCATATAGAAAAATACCTTTCTTTACTAGGTTATCTGATCCCATTGATTTTTGAGCTCCCAGTCATGAGTAAAGGAGACCAAAAAAACGAACAGACTCCTGAAATATCCATATTCCATTTTTAAAGTTGAATACCAAGTCTTAAGAGAAAAAAGTTAGTTACCCCCTGATGCTGTGGACGCCAAAGATGAGATCCCTCTGTATTCCCCCATCCTATTAAAATACCCTCTGGCTAACAAGTTATTGAGTATACGTGGATCAAGGTTTTCACGCCTCATAATCAAATTTTGGAGCTAAATGGACACCCAAACCCTTCAATCAAGGAAACATTGATTTTTCCTGGGTTTTTGGTTACTGCTTATGGAAATTCTATCTTTACTTTATTAGGGAATCTAATGAACCAAGCCCTACAAGTCCCTTGGCATGCCCCTATTTCTTACGTAAAATTATATTTAATTAAAAATATCGCCAATGTAATTTATTTTGGATCTTTACAAGATTTGGGATTTGATCATTTTACCCACCATAGATCTGGTCAAAAGTAAAATTGGGGATAGTCTCACCCCTAATGAACGCCAGAACGTCAAAGACCTCCATAAGGAGTATGGTGGTATTTTTTCCTTAGGACCAAGTTACTACAAGAAAGATGTATGGGGTGTTTCACCAAATTGAGGCTGAGGCTCACTCTCCATTTAAATCCTGGCCATACTGCAAATCCAAAGTTGAGGAAGCTCAAGTGGCCCTAGAGCTACAGCAACTATTGGAAGCCTGGTTACTCACGCCTTCATAAAGCCAGTGGCTTCCCCACTCTCTAAAAATTCAGAAAAAAGGATGGTGGCCACCAAGTTGTCATGGATTATCGCTGCCTCAATTGAATCATAAGAAAAGATAAGTATTCATTGCCGCGTAAAGATGACTCCTTACGCTTGATGTCAGATTCCCACTATTTTTGCTATGGATCTCATCAGCGGGTAATGGCAAATTGATTTATTGTCAGAAGATCAGGAAAATAACCCTCATCATAATTAAAGAATTATCTGAGCCTAATAAAATGCCACTGGGGTTATGTAACGCCCCTGCTATCTTTTTTTAGTACTAGATGGTCCCAACGCCCCTGCTATCTTCTAACGCACCATAGACAGACTTTTAGGTGAGTTAAAATGGTCTTTGTATTAGTTTTAACTTGGCAATATTAACGTTTTTTTGAACCTTTACTGAAAACATAGATTATCTCCACAAGTTTTGCAGCAGTTACTGCAAACTTCACTAAATTAAAGCTGTTAAAAAGCTCCTTCTTTAAAAATAAAATAGATTTTCTAGGTCATAAGGTAGGGGAAGCTGGAATATCCCGATTGGACAACAAGGTTCTGGCCATTTCCAAATTGTCCCCCCTAAAACCCTACAAGATGTACAGGTTTTTTGAGGGATGGTTGGTATTATTGTCAGTATATACCACTTTGCTGGCACCTATGAGCTTCTAGTATATTTACTGAAGAAAGAGATAATCCTTCCATTGGAAAGAAGTACAACAGCAGTCCTTTGACCTGCTACGCATCTCTCTCCCACTCTCCAGTACTTATACATCCTAATTTTGACAAACATTTTCTCCTCTTTACTGATGCTAGCGATATAGCCATTAGAGCCATACTATTGCAGCATGACAAAAACTTAGTAGATCATATTGCCTACTATAGCAAAACTCTAACCAGAGCCAAATGCAGCTATAGCTTTATGAAATGTGAATGCTTGGCGGTACTACTGGCTAAAAACATTTCTGGCCTTATTTATATAGTAAACATTTCACCATAATCACTGATCATGCTTCCTTGCGATGGCTACATCAAATAAAGAAATCTGACGGGAGGTTAGACTGATGGGCGTTAAAACTTCAAAACTACGATTTTTCCATTCTCTATTGACCTGGGCCAATACACCAAAATGTGGATTACCTACCATGACTTCCCATATTAAATTTAACTGACCCTGAAGAGGATCAACTCTACGACCTTCTAACTCAATTGTAATATTAAAAGACAAATCCATGACCATTCATAAAGATTTATTAAAAGAATGATGGATAAATAAGTCAAAAATGGCCAACTGTACAAGCTCGTGTCCCAAAATATGGTTGCCCTACGTATGACCTTCAGTTCAAAAAGATGACATATTGGAGAGACATTAGCAAGTTGGCCACAGAATAAATTGGAAAACCTACCAGTGGCTTAAGACTTATTGCTACTAAGAAAAAAATGATTGTTTCAATCTAGGATGTATTAGAGTCCTAACTGATATGCAAAAGTCAAGCTGGACCTGATCCCCAATATCAACATCCAGTGTTTTCACCTTGCAAAATCTTCCATACTATAAAATTGATGTTGTGAGACCTCTCCCTTAGCCTCTAATGGTCACCGGCTCCTCCTTCTAGCCATGGATCATTTAACTAAGTGGATCAAAGCTGTATCACTACCATCCGCTTTGGCAAAAGCTAAAGCCACATTCTTATTTAAACTGATTATCACACATCATGGGTGCCCTAACATAATTCTTTCTTATAATGGTCAAAACTTCCGATAATCACCAGTAAATGATTTAGCCGAATTTATGGAATTCACTCAGGTATTTTACGCTCCTTACCATCCTGCAACCAATGGAATGGTAGAGCGGGTAAATAGTACTCTAACTGCCATCCTTTGGAAAATGGCCACAACTGACCCTCTTCATTGGCCTCAATGCTTGCCTAGTGCGATTCTGGCCTACAGAATAAGCCATCACTGAATAATTAAGATGTCGCCCTTCCAGGCTTTTTATGGAAGAAATACCCAGTTTTCATCTAAAGTGCAGGCCATGTTGGAACTAGCTTTACCTGATGCACCTAAAGTTACTATGTGAAGCATTGCCAATGAAATAATCCAACTCCAGGCTCTAGCTTCTGAGAACTTATCTGCTACAACTAGTAGAGAAAAGGTCAGTTTAATGACAAAAATGACACTCTGTACACCTTCCAGATGGATGATCTAGTCATTTTCTACCACCATTGGCTTTGAGGTCATGATACCAAATTGGGAACCAACTGGTCAGTGTAACAATCAAGTTTGACTTGATCATTGCATTCTGACTCAGATTTGGAAAATCTGAATCTGAGTTAGATCACTTTTAAAATGATTTTAGTTCAGTCATTTTGGGCGCTGGGTTGTGCCTCGCCCAAGCTGTAGATTAGTCTTGTGCGAGCCTAATCAATGACTCAGGTGAGGCCCCCAAAGCGCTGCCTTTATAAGGTGCGCCTGCCCATTCTGAAGTCTACTTCAGAATTCTAAGTCAATTACCCTAGCATTCCCTTCCTAGGGAGCATTGTTTGTTGCTCCCCAGACGAGCTATTGATGACAGGGCCTTTTTATGTCCAGAATAAAAAATAAGGGTTGATTCAGGGTCCACATACCTCGAATACTTGTGGTCTTTTCCTGGTGAGGAGCTATTTAGAGCGAGCTGGGACGTTCCAACTCCCCCAGAGGACTTTGCACAACCAACCAGGATTAAAGGAGTATTGGGTTTGTTGGGTGCCAAGGTACCTCTCCTAACATTGTTGGCTTATTTGGTTGCTTGTCAGTTCACTAAAAGGAATATTTTAATATACGGCAGTCAGAACTGTGGTTAATCTAGTCTAAGACAGTCAGGGCCCTACAAAGTCATTTATAAGTGGGGCAACGAACACTCACTTGAAGAGATTGTTCAGGGTACTGTAATAAATCAGGTACATAGTCATTTTTTCTGTTCATTCCCCCTCTATGCCAGGATTTAAAGGGGGCGTTGGGATTCCTACTTAAATCGAAGATTCAGATGAGGTAGATGATGGGAACCAGACCAGAGACATCAAAGTAGCTGAAATCAGTATTGGTGATAATTTCCGACGAATTTTAAGCCCTAAAATTTTGGTTGTAACACAGTCTATGCAACAAATATTATCTCAATTAGAAAATGAGAAATAGATCTTGGCTTAGGATGCATGGAGATGGACTGAGTAACCTCCCTAATCTCCCTTACAATTTTATTTTTAAGCAAATATAGATTACTATATCTTCTAACCTTTTAAGTAAAAATTGGTCAATTTATATTTATGAAAAAAATCAAGAAGTAGTTCTGGGACAAAGACTTTTTGACCAAGAAAAGCAAAAGATATAATTAAACAACCAGGAGCTTCAGGTCACCTGGTTTATAATTAAAAAAGGGACAAGATGTCTAAACCCTTGATCCCAACAGGGGCGTTGTCAAATATCCTACCCAAAGTGGAGGTTTGTATGAGGTAGATGTCAGTAATCAAACTCAAGCCATCAAAATAGCCAAAACCATCATTTGGATAATCCCTGACAATTTTCAGCCCTCTTAAAATCAGGCACAATCCCTGACTAATGTGGTCACATATTACTCGCCCAAAGCCCCTAGTATCAGGTTAAAACCTGATCTATGTAGCAAATGAATCCCATTTGAAAGATATGAATAACCTGCTTCAGAATCACCGATTGGTAATGAGATAGACTTAACTTTGTACGCATGGAGATTGACCAAGAAAACTCCCATATGACGATGTCTTTGAGCATTAAACTTTACATTCTTTTTGCCAAAAAATAAGTTAAAATTGGCTTACCTCTAAATTACTTAGGGATGAAAACAAAAGTTAGGGTTATATGACTCCATGGACGTTAGCCTGAGTAAAGACTTTTTGGACATGGAAAGCAATTAAGTATAATCAAGCACCCTGAATTTGGGACTCCTGGCCTTAAAAATAAATGGGACAAGTGGTCAAAACCCCTTAGTCTCAACATTTCTGACATGGAGAATGTCTACAATTGGGTAGCTTGGCCCTTCCTTCACGTGGTAGTGTGAGAGGTCAGTATTATAACTCTCTCATTTCCTGGATTTCAACCCTTTACTCTGACCTTATAAACAAGATAATGTTAGCCAATGGTCTCATGGGCCTCATTATAATCAGCCATGGCCTCCTTCAAGGAAACCCCATGTTGCCATCCTTTTCAACTTCATCACTAACATTCTCTCATCTGCAGACGAAACTTTGGGGCTTAATCCACCCTAACCAATGGCCTATTAAGATGCAGGCCTTCATGGAAAACACAGTCGTGGGAATTGGCCAACGGCTGACCTTCAAGGCACTCAAGGAGCTACTTGCCCTTTATCAGTTGTCATAAAATGTAAATATTTATACTGACAAGACTGGCATAGTAAAAATGGTAGTTCAAACTTCAGCCCCCTTCTGATCTCACCCTGCACTACTCTACCCAGACGTTCTGCTATCTGGGTAGTTTATTCAACAAAAAGTTCTGGTGGACAAATTATCCAAACAAGCAGTGCTTTCCAGTATGTCAGTCCACATGGCCTACTGTAAATATGCGTGCCTTAACTCAAGGGGAAGATCAAGTATTATTATTTTCAAATTGTCAAAGCTCTGGTATGTCTCCCACATACTGATTCTTAGCCTGACCTTGGAGAGCAAAAATGATTATGATCCAAGCCTTTATTTGGCACAAATAGAAAGTGATGATAATTATCTTTATTACTCCCTTTAAGACTAAATGCAAAGGGGGCTTTGGCCTCATTATCTTTGAGACCCATGCACTGAGGATTTGGACCAAGTATTTCTTACACATGGTGCAGAAGCATATGTACTGCCCAGACCTCTTGTGGTCATAAATTGTGCCTGAGACTAAGGTATCAAAATAAAATCTTAACACACTTTATGAGAATGGATGATGACCCACCTGAAGCTGCCCTTATGGTGGAAGAGCCCCTATTACTAGCAGCTGTGCAATCAGGCAGTGAGGCTATGCAGATGGTCATTTAAATTTTCGTCACAGAGTTATAACCAAATTTGACAGGATATTAAATCCTACAATTACATGATGAGCTTGGTCAATTCTGGGAGTAACACAATTAAATTAGCAATGAATCCAACAGCTAGGCAATAAAGATTATTTTTACCAATCTGCTCCAATTATATATAAAAAAACTTCTGAAAGCTGCTCTGACCCAACCTACTCAACTTAGAATTCTTAACAACTGGGAGAAAGAGGGGCATGATATTAACTACAATCACAGAGAGTTGATATTAGGCTTAAGTTCCCATTTGGTATCATCCAATTAGCATTCTGACACCTTTCAGATCCTCCACCATGTGATAAAAACCAGAAAGCATTGTGGGTTGGGCTACCCACACTAGGTCTTCCCATCCGCACTAGCCAGAAGCAGACATTGACCACTGCTAATTTGAGTGCACCAAATTTCACAAATACTAGTCCACAATGTTACACCTCCTTTCCAGCGTACAATTGTCAGCGGAGTTTCACCCATTGCAGGACTTTTCTTTGCTAAAACTATGCAAAACTCCCATGTATGCCATGGGCCTTCATCTAACATTACTGTATATGGGTTTTACACTTGGCGATTGTTGCCAAACAATTGAGCAATGAGCACTTAATCACAATGTACTGCTTTTAAGGATGATTAAAACATTAATATATCGTCTTTCATGGATTCTAAATTTTTGTGCCTGATACTGAATGCTACTAATCCACACGCCTGGATTTTTACAACTAAATTAATTATTGTATGTGATAAGGTTATTTCACATCTCAAGGTAATGGACCATATTCCCATAAATCTAGAACCGTGGCTAGTGATGATGTTCTAATAAGGGATGGTTGGCGTTGTATGTCAATTAGTGGCATCCTCCCCAAATTTCCTATTTTCGAATGAAAAATTCATTTATGCCATCCCCTCTTGCTTTTGTTTCAATTATATATCATGAAAAGCATGGAGTTGTGAAAAAAGCCTAGCATGGTGATTTCCACTTCCACTCAAGTATGGTTTTTGTTTGATAAAGGTTTAAAACCAACACGACTATTAAACTTGATTGATATATTTTACCTAAGGTCAACCTGCCTCAAATACTTAAGTTATTTTGGTAATGATAGATGGATTAAATAAACAGATATATTGGAAGATGATTATCAATAAAATTGAGTAAACTAAATCTATCAAATATATAAAAAAAACTACTAACTACTCGCCCAAAACCAAATAACCTATTGAATCAATATAGACTCACCAAACACTAAGCTAAAACAAAATGAACCTATTGATTTAACCTACAACCACCAACTGCTTGGAAAAACCATTTAAACTATTTAATTAACCATAAATAAACTCCTTAGCTGTAACAATTTACTGATTATCATTAAAAACATATATATTTTCACTTATTACACATAAAACTTTTTTATTATAAAAATCAAGCTTTGAGGTGCACATGGACCTCCCTCCATCCACCTATGTTGAAATTTTTCAAAGCTCTCCATGCTCATTTTATAATAGGCATTGTACACAAAAACAGACACTTATTTTTATTATTATAGATAGATAGATTAAGAAGTTCACAATACTAATTCTCAACTGTGTTCCCAATTTTGATATTAATTGGTAGGTGTTGGTGTTCTCCATACTCAAGTTGCATCAAACATTGTCAATAGATGTACTGATAATATTTTGGTTTTTGATGAGGGTGGTAATCCACCTGAGTAGCAGTGCAGTCTTATTTATATTAACAATTCATGACAGTGTTCTCCTATCCAAGTGTCTTTTTCTATAGATCACAGACTGGTTACTGGCAATCTCTTCAACCAAACCTAAATTTAGTAGAAAACAAGGACAGGCTTAAAAATTCTGGGGATAAGAATAATTATTTTGATTAAATCAAAGTATATTTGTACTTAATGTACAAAATCAAGCTATAAAATGAATGTACAAAAGATAATAATTATTAGTTAAGTTTGGCAATATTTAAGGACTTTACAAACCCTAAGTAAGTCTCTTCTTGATCTCCGCCTTGGCAAAGGCATCCATTCTGTTCAATACATTAATCCACAAGCTTTGTCTCATGGTGGATATCACTGCACCAGGATGTTTGGTGGCCACTTTTTCAATACCCACTTCTGGTTTTGGGGGCAGTACCTCTTCTGGTAATTGCTTCTTCTCCCAAGTTTTAGTAAATGTTGATATTGCTTTTTAACAGATGGCACTACTCCAATATGCCTCACTTCAGAATAAAATATGACTTCAAAATTGAATGATTGCCTTTTAAGTAAGATTATGACAGAAGATTTGATAGCTTCTGTTGGGTAATTCAGCTTGTTCATTTCTTTATCATTGTATGTATGTAGTTATTTTGGACCCCTGAAGGTAAAGGAGAAAGTCAATTTTCATAGTATTCATCAGCATCATCAGCGTCATCTTCAACTGAAATTCTTCATCTGGTTGGTATCAGATTATTGCGCATTTCATCATCATGACCAACTGGTAAATTTATTGGGGCATCTTTGTCTATAGATATTGTTCTTTTCCCATATCTGCAACTCAAAGTTTATAAATCAAAATTTTAAGGTGTTGGTGTACAGCGGGGCTCCTTTCAGAGGGCGAGGAATTACTTTCTAGTATACTCATAACATCTTCCAGACGCTTTCTATCCCAAGATGAGTAAAAGGGGAATACCTAAGGTGCCAGGCATATCATCTTTTAAATATAAAATTGGTTTCCTCATCTCTGATGGAATACTCAGCTTCTTTCTTGGCTATGAAAGTTATAGGGCCAGTCCAGATGGATCTGAATTTTTCAGGCTAGCCTACCCATAAATGGTAGAGAATAGGACCTACTCTCCTAAAGAAAACTCTAATAACTTAGTCTATCTCTGACTATCAAGCTGACACTAGGGATAGTTACTTTGATGTTCTTGGGTGTTTCATGCTGAATCTTGGTAAATACTTTTCCATTTCTTGCTGGTAACTCCCAGCTGGTAGGTTCTTGCAATCCGTGGCAACAACTGGTACCAATAATGTAGGTAACAATGCTTCTCACCCATACAGGGCATAAAAAGAAACATGCAGTTATCCAAATATGGCTAAGTCTGTATGCTAACAGTGTAGACGGTAGCAGTTGTTCCCACTTCAACTTGAAGTTCAGGTCTAACTTAATTAATATCTCAATATGGTTTCATTCATTTATCTAAAATACGTTGGAGGATGGAATATATGGAGTAGTGAATTCATGTATCACTTTAACTAGATCCATAAGATTCATCATATCTGAGATAAAGTTTTTCCCATAATCTGGTAAAAGCCTAAGGGCATCTGGCCTCACTATCGCTTGATCATACATGAATCTGACGGCTGATCCTGAAGTATATGTGTAAGTCCTGAGGAGCACTCCCTGCGTCTCTACAGGAAATAACATCCCTTCAGGACAAAAAAGGGGCCAAAAGGCCTGTTTACCCCCTCATCAAACAGGGTGACCTACCCATGTGGTTGATGAAAGGTGAGTGACAGCTTACCACATGAAAAATTGTTTCTTGCCCCCTATTATTACCGCCAAGGAATTGGTGGAGAAGATCAAGGGTAAGTGTCAGGAGGTGGTGGTAGCAAAGAGCCATCACCACCAATAAAAATGCAGATCCCGTCTTACCAGAAGGTATTTCTACCTAGTTTGAGTCCCATTTATAAAGGGAAATAAATAGAGATTTATATTAAATCATTCAGATCACTCTAATTCTTGAAATCACCCCCTTGATTTCCCATCCTATTGCTAATGAAGGCGAGTCTGCCCCCAACAAGTTTGAGCAAATAAACTCATATTATTCAAAAATGGGACCTCCCCTACCTGCCCTGGCCTTGTTCGCGCCCTGTAGCCATCATGTAAATTGTTGCCAGCTCACAAGGCGGAATTTAGCAAGAAATTATCTTTGTAAAAATTTTATACTGTTTTGGCTGACCAGGTTGGATCCAAATCAACATCAATAGCAGAGTAGTGTGTTATTCGACCATTGCTTAATACAAAGGTATTCCACAAGCATTAACGTCATTTTCCTTGCGCCATACACATTAAGCTTAAATGGCAGCAGTACACAACAGGAACTATTGTCGTTCCATTTTCTTCTTTCTCCCCTTAAGTTTATCAGGATAAAATCCTCTAATTCCCATTGTTAACTTAAATAATTGATTTGCAATACCAGTTTACAGTTACATTTTACTAATTTTGGGATTACCTGTCAGGTGTTGGTGTTCACCCTATTCACCTTTAACCAAATTTTTGGATAGCTATACCAGAGGTATTCTGGCTTTTGCTCTGGGTGGAACTCATCATAAGGGGCAGTATGGACTTAATTATTTCAGCATGCTTCATTACATAATGAAGTGACCCTAATTCTTATACTTCACTACCCTCCTTTGTTGGTGGGGTGATGCGTGGGTTCTATTTGATGAGCAGAAGGCCCTTCCCTGGGTCAGCATACTGGTTTATGGAAGGGTAGCTATTCCTTAATTTGAATCTTCTTTGCCACAGTTAAGGATCATCTTCTGACCCAGATAGTCTTGATGTATACTCTCATATCTAAAGTAAAAGTTTCTAGCTCTTTTTTATCTACATCAAGCCCAGATTGGCCATTTCTTGAGTGTGGGTGTGTTGTTTGTTCTAACTCTCATTTCAATCTCTCCTTAGGCCACATTAATGTGTCTTGTCAAACTCTTTCTGCTGAGTTCGATGCCTCTGTGACCCAAAATATGAATCCGTTGGTGCAAGTGTTGTTGAAAGCACAACATGAAGAGGTTGATGTGATTCTGCTAGCAGGAGTAACGGTTTCTTTCCCTTGAAGACAATACTGTGGATTTCTGTTATTTACTCCATTTTCCTCTGTTCTTCCCCTGAAGTTGCAATTAAACAAGATATGCGTAATTTTTGTTGCCTGTTGAGATTCAGTTGGGATCACATATGGCTCTGTCAAAGCTCTCTTGGATACAGGAGCATCTGAGAACTTTATGAGCTTAAAATTCGCTCATGATTTGGGTCTAGATTTTGATACAAGATCTTCAGTATTGGGCATTAATTCAGCCCCTATGATGTCATTATGCGCTAAGATGGGCCTGTTCCCTTTTCTGTGCATCAGTAAAGCTTCTGTGACCGGTTTACAGCGGTGCCAGATTTGTTGTTTCCAGTCATTATAGGAGTGAAATGGAGGCGTCAGAAACAGGTGAGTATCATCCTGGAGCACAATCTCTTGTCTTTTAAGACCCACATTCATGTGGCGATTTACCGCCCATTGATACCTTCTCCATTACCAGAGTGGTGGGTTCCCTCACAGCAGTTTCTCTCATACTGATTTACCTCCTGATTTCCCTTCCTAATTGCTGCAGCATAAAGACACTTTCAATATGGATTGAGCCAATCGCCTTTCAGTTCACTCTGAGTGTTATAGCCTTCAGTATGAAAGTGGATTTATTTAACAATATATGCTCTCTTTACCCAAATACAGAGCATAAAAGATAAGGCCTTAGAGGTGTGGCTGGATTACATGCTTCAAAAGGGATTAACAATGCGGAAATTTTGCCTTCGCTTCCCCCATCATTTTCAAAAAAAGGCTGATAGTACTCTGCGCCCTTGAGTAGACTACGTCCAGTTGAATAACATAACAGTGCACGATCCTACCCACTTTTATTTAAACTATCAGCTAGGAGATATCTAATCCCAGGTTTTCTCTATGCTGAACTTGGTGAACGCCTTCAATAAAATTCAGGTAGCTGAGGGCCATGAGTGGATCACGGCCATTTGGACCAGAAGAGTATTTTCCAGTTCCACGGTATGTCTTTTAAACTTAAGAACGCGCCTGACACCTTTTTTTTAGTACTAGATGGTCCCAACCCAAGGGCGCGCCTGCCACCTTCAAGCGCATGATTGACAATGTTCTAGGTAATCTTTACTTCACCTTCACAGTAGCATACATCAAAAATAACTTAGTGAATTCATAACTCCCAAACAGCATGTGAAAGACTTGGGGGAGGTATTGGTGGCACTGTAAAAGAAAGGCTTTTATGTGAAGCCTTTAAAGTGTGAGTTTTTAAGGAAGAGTTCACCTTCTTTGGTAACCTGGTCCTAAAGGATAGGTACGCCGTTTCTCCCACCAAACATAAATACATCCTTTCATGGCCTAAGCCCATCACCAAGAAGCAGCTGCGAAGTTTCCTGAGTACTGTCATTATATGAAGAAGTTTTCTCCTCCTCTCCTGCAACTGGAGGCGCCATTCATCCTCTGACAGGAAAAAGATGTTTCCATTCAATGGACGGATGAGTGTATTGTGCGTTTAAAGCAATCAAAAAAGTGTTTTTTTGGCGCCCCCAATTCTAAAACATACTGTCCCATCCTGGCCTCTTATAGTGGCTTTTGACGCCTCTGCGGCTGTGGTGGGGGCAGTTCTGCTTCAGGCGCATGATGGGATGGAACTTTTAGTTGCTTAATTCTCATATATGTTCTTCTCCTTGGAGCAATCCTGGGACATATATGACAAAAAGCTTGCTGCTGTATCATGGTCGCTCACCTACTTGCGGTATCTTCTTCAAGAAGCATGGAATGAAGTGTCGTCATGACGGACCATAAGGCTCCAATGTATTTAAGGAAGCTTCAGAAATTGGCGCATCATCAGCCTGGACATTTCAAGACCTGTGTAGCTTTAATTTCTTTATTAATTTGCAAATGATGCACTGATCATTAACCCTGATCTCTTGAGTCAGAATCCTTCCTTAAGCCCAGTATAGGATGAAAAGCAGGAACTGACAATAATGATACCCCTGCTCAAATCTTAGCCATTGCTTCTACCACAATTTCTGGGGCTGACTGGAATCTGGATTGCCTTTAGCTTCTTAGGTACTGGCTGGCCAAATGTCTTGCTTGGAGAAGCTGGAGCTGTTTGATCAGCTGGTACTGCCAGTCCACAAATGAACCCCTTATTCACTTCAGGAGGTAAGTATATTATTCAGAAATAGGGTTTGGGTTCCTCCCCAACTGCGTGATGAAGTTATCTCCTCCCACCATGACCCCTCAGCGGTGAGGCACTCAGGAACCAAAAGAGCCTTAATTTGGTAAAGTGGACGTCCAAATTGACAAGCATCACTAAGGATATTCCGGCTTGTATCATCAATCTAATGATGTGTGCACGGGAAAAATCTGATAGGTCAGGGTAAAAATAATATTCTCCATCCTTTGCAGTAGGCAAAGAGCCCATGGACCTCAGTATCATCTTCTTTGTTGAGCTTCCTAGCTCTATTGAGTTTAATATAATCATGGTTTTCGTGGACATTTTTACTAAATTCTCCCTGTTCATCCCCTGTATGTCTGCTATAACCTCATAAGAATTGGCTAGGCATTTTGTTCAACATATCTTTGTCATGTTTGGCCTATCTCATAAGGTGGTAAGTGACCTGGGCCCCAAATTTACCACTAATTTCTGGACTGCGCTACTAAGCCACCTAAAGATTAATTGTGTCATTCCACCGTGTGCCACCCTCAGTCTGATGGCTGGATAGAGAGGGAAATCAGATCCTCGAGCAGTATCTTTACTGCTATGCCTATGTCACTCAGGTTACCTGGGTCGCTGACCTTCACCTGACGTGATTCGCATACACCAATGCCACCCACTCATCAACTGTCTTCTCAACCTATGAAGCTAACCTGGGGTATAACCCCACATTCCTTGTTGGGCCCTGCCTCCGCCCCTGAAGTGCCTGCCGCTGAGGAGCATCTACAGAAAATTGGAGTACTCAATCCCTGGTTTGAGACCACTTGATTAAGACAATTAGCGATTATAAGCTGTTTGATGACTGAAAACGCCTTCCTGCCCATGAGATCAAGGTATGCTCCTTGACCATGTTGGATATGTGTCACCTGCATATGAAGATGCCTTATTGGAAGTTTGTGAGCAAGCGCTCTGGACCTCATTTGGTAGAGGATTTGGGAATGGTGCTTTTACTGTCCTTTCCTTCTCACTAGAAGCAGCACCCCGTCTTCCACACTTCCAATTTGACCCTTTAAGGAAAAATAGTAGTCATGACTGAGCCTATCCTGGTTGAGGATTTAGAAGAGGCTGAAATCAATGCGATTTTGGCTTCACAGAAATTCTACCATTTGTTGCAGTACTTGATCGCTTGGAAGGAATTCCTTTTCTATGAAAACAGCTTAGTAAGTGCCAAGATTGTGTTCATTGATGTGAGTTGGTGTAGACTTCCACACTACACACCCTGAAGCTCTTCGTCCTCACCCAGAAGGTTGCCTTTATCCTGGCCATCAAGTTGCCTAAGGCGCATAAGAACTTTACGCTTGTTCAAGTTCCTGGTGGTGGTGCTCCTCCTGTTTAAAAAGAGAAGAATAGTGTAAGTCCTGGGGGAGCGCCTTCTGCGTCTCAAAAGGGAATAACATCTCTTCAGGTCTACAAGGGACCAAAAGCCTGTTCACCCCCTCACCAACCATGATGACCTAGCCCATGTAATGATGAAAGGTGAGTGACAGCTTACCCCATACAAAATTGTTTCTTGCTCCCTATTCTTACGGCCAAGGAATTGGTGGAGAAAATAAAGGGGGTGTTTCAGGAGGAGGTGGTGGACAAGAGTCATCGCCAACAACAATGGTGCAGCTCCTCACCTTCCAGAAGGCATTCTCACCTAGTCCAAGTACCATTATTAAGAGGAATTTTTAGTGATTAATATTAAATCATTCAAATTACCCTCAGACTTGAAATCTCCCCTATGAACTCCCATCCTATGCCAGTGAAGGCAAGTTTGCACCAGCAAGTCTAGGAGAGCAACCTTATTTGTTACAAAATGGGTTTGCCCTACCTGCCCTGGCTTGGGTGCACCCTGTTAGCCATCGCACAAATTGTTGCTGGCTTGTGAGGTGAAATCACTCAAGAAAAGTTTTTGTAAGAAAATTTTGATACTGATTGGTTAGTCATTTCAGATCCAAATCAAAATAGGTAGCATCTTTATGTGCCAATTTACCGCTGCTTAACCACAAAGATATCTCCCAGTCATTAATGCCTTTTTACTTATTACCTACATGTTGAAATTATAAGGCAACATTCCCCAACAGGAACTTCTGTCACACCATTTTCTTTAATTACTCCACTTAAGTTTAATAGGATAAGCTATCTAATTTTACCCTAATATAATTACATTTAAGTTATTTGTGATACCAATCTCCAGGTATGGGTAACATGTTTGGGATTACCTGGAAGGTTTTAGTGTTCACCCTATTTACCTTCAATTAAACTTTGTGGATGGCTGTACCAGAGGTATTCAAACTGTTGTTCTAGGTGGGAATATATCATGAGGGGCAGTACAGACTTAATTATATCGGCATGCTCCATAACAATATATACTGACTGCTGATGATTCACCCAATTTGTGAAATGGTTGATAGCCACAATAATAACTTAGATTCAACTGAGGTGGTAGGCAATGATCCTATCACGTCAATGGATACTTTGTGGAATGGCGCTGTTGATGAGATTGTCTGGAACTCAAAGCGCTTCTCTAAGGGGTTGAAGATCTCGCAGGGTACACAGAGTTCTTGGGCCTGATGTACCTAGTCAGACGTTGACTCAAAATAGAACAGGTCTCATATGTATGCCAATATATTCTGTAACTGTCCATGGCCAACAACTTGTGTGCTTCCATCAAAAGTTCCATTAGATCACTAGATTAGATGTATTAGTACCACTTGTTTTTGATCTTCTTCTATTGTTCCCATCCATATGCCAAATCCTCTTAAGCATCTTCTTATTATAGTCTTTAATTAATTGGTTTCATCTTGATATTCCTCCTCTAGTAATAAGCTAAGGGCATAAAGTCAATTGCTCTCATGTTCTTGAAGGTGGAAATTTGGTAGTCATGAAAGTTCGTTGAAGTTGGGGTGCTTGTTGCCTGCTTTATGTATGGTCTCAGATTATAATTTTGGAGTTGTACTGCCCATCAGGTAAGGCGCCCGTCTAGATTCTTCATGTTGTGCATCCAGTAAGTGATGCATAATTCATCATGACTTTGAATTGTAATCTCTTTAAGTAGGTTTAAAAAGCTTTACTGCGCTTATAACTGTCAGGCACTCTCCTTCCGTCACTGTCTAGCTCTTCTCAGCTCTGGAAAAGACCTTGGAATAGTACTTGATGGGGCAGTCTATCCCTTCTTCATTAATTAGGCAAGTAGCGCTCTGTGCCCAATGCCATTTATATAAGTGTAAAGGTAAAATGTCTTATTGAAGTCTGGGTAAGCTAATATTGGTGCCTCTATTAATTTAGCTTTCACCACTTAAAAGCCTGCTCTTGCTCCAGGCCCCATTCAAACTTGATTTCCTTGGTCAACAGGTAGGTGGGTAGCGCAGCCAAGTCTTCAAAATGGGGAATAAACTGCCAATATTATCCCATCATTCTGAGGGATACTTAGATGTCACACATACTTTGAAGCTGTTCCATGGTCATTATGGCTTTGATCTTTCCTTACTAGGGTTTGATTTCCTTCAGGATAATATCATGCCTTAGGAAATCCAGCTGCCTCTTCAGGAAGGTACACTCGCTTTGTTTATCTTTAGGTTTGACTCTCATAGTCAGGTAACATTCTCATAATTTTTGGAGTTGGTCTTGGGATGTGCGACTGAGTACTGTTATGTCATCCAGATAGATGAGCGCACTTGGTAACTTGAAATCTCCAAAGGTTTGGTACATCTCTCTATGGAAGGTGACAGGGGCGTTGCACAGCCCTTGCAGAATTCTCGTAGGTCTGAACAATCACTGACTGCTGATCAGGGAGCACTTCTCTTAATCTTCAGATGAGAGCTCCATCTTCCTGTAGCCACTAGCCAGGTCCATCGTGGAAAAGTACTTTGATCCTTCTAATTGCTTCAACGTGTTGTCTATCATAGGAAACATATATAAATCCTTCTTGTAACCTCATTTGACCAGCGGTAATTCATAACCACATGGTGTGTTCCATAATTATTGCGTACTAGGAGCAACGGCAAAGCCCACGGTTTCTTTGAGGGTATGATTAAGCTAGCTTCAGAGAGCTGATTCAACTCTTTGGTGATAACATTGTCTTCAGATTTTAAACAGTGGTATGGTTTAGAGTTTAAGGCGCTGGAAGATCTGGTGTCCATCCTATGAACCTATCATTTGAACAATTTAAGTTGTTTGGAACAGTGCTGAAGATAACGTTGAACTTATCCAGGAGCTCATCCAACTCCTTTTACTCCTTATCAGTCATATCCTCAAATCCTAATTGATTAAAATATCACACAGCACTTACTGAGTTGATACATAGCAACTTTTAAATCTAGATGGGCGAAAACTTGTCCTATCATTACATGGATATGCTGAGTGGTGTTTTTTCCAATATGGCAGTCAGTTATCTGGTGTCTTTGGTATCAAGGAACCAAGCAGGACTCTTGGCTCCTGTTCTCTAATCCCATTGCAATTTTAAACTTCAAGTATCGAGTTTAAAGGTATCTCCTACACTGATTGAGAGTAACTACATTGTTACTCTCCAGGTCCTATTTCCATGGCCTCACTTGCGCTCAGTGATAGGCCTTCCTCTGTGTTAACAGTGTCAGTAGTTTTTTAACGCCCTTTTCCTTAAGGGTGTAATGGATCAGAGATATTGTTTGTTAAGTTTCCATATGGAATGTCCTCTGATTGCCTGATTGGCATGTTCATCCTTGAACATCAATGGCAGTTGGTTTCTGAGTATGCTTGCAGTACTGAAGGTTAATTCAATCTTAGCACCAAAAACGAGTAGAAGCTGGGCGCTAAATAAGAAGTCATTCTTATTGTTGTCCAGAACCACTTCTGGACCTGTCAAAGCTATTACCTAAAATGTAACGGCAATGTGGTTTATGCTCCTAAGACGCGCGTGACATCTGGATCATCTATCTGGTATTTGACATTGTAGTCTATGTCTGGAATGAGCTTCAGCTTCTTCATCAACTTGGAGGATATAATATTGAAAATGCTCTGGTATCAAGTATAGCCAAAACGCAAACCCTCTTTATATACTTTAATCTTCATAACAATCTTTCCAAATAGATTACCAGTCATCAAAACATCAAATGCTGACTCTTCAAACTGCTTCAGAGCTTCTCCCATTGATGTGGTCTTGGTGGTATCCGTTCTATCTGGTTCTATGCTCTTGTAGGTGAACATCACAAGTTGACCTCTTCTTTAACAGTGTTGATGATACTTGTAAGTTGAGTGGCCTGAGCCAAGTAGGTATAGTGTGATCCAAATCTGTCAACTCCACTAACTCATAGTTGATCAGGGACAGCCACCGCGCTAGGTTTCCCTAACAAAATTTTTAACCTTCAAAGACTAAATTTCTTATCTTCGTGCTCATCTTCCCCTTTATTGTGTAGAATCACCCCAATTCTGCATTAATGGAATCTTTGTTAGGGGTACATCCTTCTTCTTGGTGAAGTTCATTGTAAATGGGCGCCAGACATGTCCAGATTATGACACTTGTTGAGGAAGATTCTCTCTAAGGCTGTTGATCTGCTGGTTTTGGAGTATTGTCTCTAAGTATCTCGCTCTTGTCAAGAGCGATATAGACAGAATTGCTTGTTCATCAAGGAGATAGTGCTGATGTCTTGTATTCCATCTTTTAAGTTCCTCGGACATTAATCAAAGCCTCCTTGATGGCCTTCAATGACATCATGGCCTGAATGGCTAAGGTCTTGTGCTTCTCTAAAGTGGGATGCATATATAAGGAACTCATCAGCACTTTTTTTGCAGTTGGTAGATCTTAAGTTTCTTTTTTTCATAATTTTTGTGCCTTTAGGTAGTATCATGTGGTGTAGTTAGTGACTGGCTCACTATTCCACATTTTTGTGAGTAAAAAGTCGAGTTTCATGACATAAACGTCTTGATCACTTCTGAACTCTGATAGGAGAAAGTTCTTTACTTCAGTCTAAGCTGAGCAAGGACGTAAACAATTACTGATTATCTCTTGAGCCTCGTGACTCATGCAGCCTTAAACATGGTAAGCCTTCTAGCAATCACTTGCACTATCATACTAATTTTGTACATCTGTAGGAAACCTGCGATGGTTCTCTTACCAGTGTATACATCAACTTAAAGTAGGGCTTTAAGTTCTGGTTCTCTTCAATAGGTTCAGCGCACATCATGAGCATTGGCGCCATTTAATTAAGTAGCCAAGTTCAATGTCTTTTACTAAGTAGCTGGTCAGGATGTGGTAAGGTCTGGTACCATTCGCAGTTGAGCTTCCAACTCAACCAGATTCATGTCCATATTGTACAGCATGAAATTGAGCTGTTCTATATGCTCTCCATGTTCATTCAAAGTGTGGATTTTCATACTGTTCTCATTTTAAGGAACAACGGTATACCTTCAACTTTTTAATGGTGGATTAAATCTTCTTTACAGTGGAAGCTTTACTAACAATCACTATAGTGAAATGTGGGATCTTCTAACGGTATCCTTGACACACTCAACATGGTTACATAAATTTGCAACTTCTAGTTTTGATTTTTGAAGCCTTGAATGTATGGTTACCTTCTCCCTCACCAAGAGTTTAGAGGTATTTACCATGATAGGCCTCCATATATTCGTCATTGGTCTGTTCTTAAGAAATCTTTATGCTCTTCACTATGGTCTGATGGTGTCACCTCTGTAGTGAGCACCATAGCCAGCACGTTGACCTTTGCTCGCTTATTTAGTCATCCAACTTGGTGTGGAGGGGTTCTGTTCCACACAGATTAGACACCAGGCGACCTTCTGAAGGGACATGAACATCCTCACTCTGGAACTCTTTATATGATGATAACAAATGTACCATTGATTGCTCATTGGAACGGTTTTCACATTGCTGGTGGTAATTTGCTTGACATTCTTAAACAATTTAGAATTTATTATGGGGAAGGCCGACCAGGGTATGGACACTTCCAAGAAGACACTAAACAACTAAGCAGACATCAGCGAGAGGAGGGCACCCCAGAGAAGCAAATGCTAACTCCTGTTGCCAGTGGGAACGCCAAAAGAAGGAAGGGGGATTATGTGTGCAGGGGCTTGCACCACTATTGAGCACGTGTGAAGGAAGGGGTCTGAGATGATGAACCATTTTGGAAACCAGGAGGAGACTAACTGGCGGCGACGTGGTGGAAGGTACCCAAACAACCACGCTTGAAAGTGGTCTTCTAAGTGTGACCAGAACCAGCATACAGCCTCTCGGAGGGTCGGGGTGGAGCCAGAGATGGCATCCAAGACAGCCGTGTGGATAGTCCACATAGCAATTGTGACCACCAAGGCACGGAGTGAGGGCGGGAGAGGGGAGGACATGGATAAAGCAAACATGTCCTTATAAAAGCTGAGAGGCTATGTCTGATCCTGATGAAACAGACGTTGCGCCTCACGCCATATCGCTTTAGATGGAGGGCACTCTTCAAGGCGGTGACCAGCGTTCCATACTGGCCACACACAACACAGGACGAGTGCAAAGCGTTAGAGCGGTCATCAGCACGGTATACCTGTCTCAAGCAGCGCCACACATGGGAACAAATATGTGGCTGCAGAAGAGGGTGGTGGGCATACTTCCAAATGGCTTTCTGGGTATCAAGGGGGTAGGGGATGTCCATCATGCCAAGGTAGTCCACTCTAGCCATGGTATGGGGTCTCATGGGTATCACTCCGTTCATAATGGGAAGTCCTTGTACCTCCTGGGTGAACCGAGGAGAGGGACGCCCCCTATGGGCTGCGTGCCCACATATGTGAATTCTCCACTCAGCGCTCCGCATGGAGAGGAGGATCCTTTTGAAGTGGGGCGACGTCCAATGTGGGCCCGCTGCAGAATAATGTGAAGCCAGGTACTTTAGCAGAGAGTTGGGGTGGGAAGGATTGGTGAGGCCCAGGATGTGGGAGAAGTTGGAGTGGGTCGCGTGGGACCAGTGATGGGCAGAAATTGTAGGGTTAGTAACAGCAGTGATCTAGGTGCCAAGGATTTTGGCAGCATGGGCCTTAAAGTCTAGTAGGCTCATACCACCACTATGGAGAGGGCTAAACATGACATCCAGGCGCACTGGCAGTGGGCGGCCCAACCAAAACCACCGTTGCAGAAGGGCGTAGAGAGATTTGAAGAAACATGTGGAAAAAGAGATGGCGTGGGCCCCAAACCAAACTTTAGAGAGGAGCATAGAGTTGGCAAGCACTACCCTTTCTGTAAGGGAGGTCTTATGGGCTTTGAGGGAAGCTATGCACTTCGTCATGTTGTCTAGGATATGGTTTTTCATCACTGGTGCGGCGTACCCTCCTGCCTCCAGCCACACCCCCAAATGGCGGACAGGGCCAACAGTGGGGCTTGGCACAAAGGGGAGCACAAGAGGGGCGGTGTGGGGTGGGCAGGGCAAGCAAGCTCGTGCGCTAGCTGACGAGGAGGGTAGGAAACAGGGCGCTGGGGACCAGCGGGCTTGATACTGAACAAGGAGAACAATTTCGGTTTTGAAGGCGTTGAGTGCAGCATTAATTACCCTGGAGTAATATAGGATATTCTATTCAAGTGCGCTTGCATTATGATTGTTAGACACCCCAACCACACAATCATCAGCAAACGCCAACATCTTGACTGGGGTTTGGCCTTGCACATGGACCCCAGTAAGGCGGGCATTCACATTTCTAAGAAGTGGGTCAAGGATGAAGTTATACAAGAGTGGGATAAGCGGGTCCCCTTGGCGCAGTCCCCTTAGAGGGTGGACTACTTCCGTGAGAAAGCCAGGACCACGCACAGACATTGTGGCGGATTACGTTAGCAACATCACCCAATTGATGAAGCGAGGGGGGAGGCAGAACTTGTGGAGGAAGGCTCTGAGGTATTCCCAGTTGACTCTATCATATGCTTTCTGCTGGTCTAAGAATACAAGTGCTCCAGAGGCCGTGGACTGACAGACGTTGGCTATGGGGTGAATATTGTCCCAAATCGACCTTTTGGGTATGAAGCTGAATTTTTCAGGGGAGATGAATGAAGATGCAGCAACCCCTAGACGGTTAGCCATGATTTTAGTATAAATTTTGTGTCAGTGTTAGTGAGAGAGATGGGGCTCCAGTTGGCCAAGTCCAGCTTATACCCTTTTTTGTATAAAGTAGTCATGAAGGCCTCTTGTCCTCCAGGAAGGAGGCGCATTTCCAGAAGGCATTGGTTAAGAGAGGCAAGCAGCAAGGAGGATAAATCTTTCAAACTTCTTATAAATCTCATAAGGGATGTCATATGGACCTGGGCATTTCCTATATGGTGCACCACAAACAGCAGCCCAGAGTTTATCTCGAGTAATCAAATTCATAACTCTGGGAATCAGGAAACGGTGCAGATGTGTGCGATTTTGAGAAAATTTGCCATTTTGGCCGGCGGAATAGGATCAGATCGATACAGTTTGAAGCAATAGTTATGTATTTCAATCGCTACATCAGCTGGCGTATCTGCGACGTATTGGTCTGGCCTTTGCACCTGTGTGCAGGCCAAACTCTGGCGTAGCGCAAAGAATTTTCAAAAAAAGTAAGCGGAGCACGTGTCACCCACTGTAATATGTTTAGCTTTGAACTGAACATAAACCTGATGCTTGTGTTGCCTCACCAGTGCGTTGAGGCGGGCGGCCACTTCTGCCCACTTGTGACCCCAAGCCAGGCTGTAGCCTGCAGTGGGGATGTTGGACTCCAGGTGGTCCAACTTAGCCAGTGTGCGCAAAATGGTTGCTGAGGCGGCCCTTGAGTGGCAGGAGGAGAGATGGCGGGCCTAGAGGATTGTGCACGCCTTGAAGGTTAACCAGGTGGAAATTGGATCTGCACATAATGGTGTGACAAGCTCTGGAGCTGAGGTCACAGATTCCATCCACAAGGAAAATATTGGCGACGCAATTTTGGCATAGCGAAGTTTGCACCAAAATGGCGCCTGGGCTGCTGGGTTGGATAAGCAGAAGGAGATCAATACCATCCTGTGATCAGCGAAATCGATTTTGGTCATGGCAAAGTGGGAAATATGGGAATGAAATTTGAGCGGGGCGAGTATAAGGTCTATGCGGGTCATGGACCTTAACTGGCCATTGTGTATGTGGGGGTATGACATGTTATTAAGTTTTGGAGCATGGCACGTAAAGGTATTATACAACTCTAGGGTGGCCTTGAGAACGCGAAGCTCAACATGTCCCTGTGGGGGTGTAGATGTTGAGGGCCAGCGGTCTGTGGATGTGTTCATCCAGCAGTTCATGTCTCTGACAACGAAAGGGTTGGTGGGTAGCGGAAGGAAATTTACTGCCAAGAAAAATTCCTGACAATCTCGCGCACAGGTTGGAGCATAAATGTTAACAATAGCGTGTACTTCATCTATCCATGAAAAGGTGACAACAAGGATGTGGCCGTCCAGGAAGGAATTTGACAAAATAAAATTAAAATGATTGTTCACTTGAACAAGCACCCCACAGTGCTCAGACCAAAAGGAGAGGGAAGGGAGGAGCATGGATTTACATGATTCCTCAGAACTGCATGGACAGTGGGCTTCCTGAATGGCCAGGATGTCCACGGTTAAATTGTTTTTTAAAAAACTCATTCTTCTAGCCTGGGACAGTGAGGCCTTGAGTCCAGTAATATTCAATGTCCCCAAAGTAAAGGCTCCCCCCATCGAACCTTAGGTGCAAGGGGAAGGACACCCAAGCCCTTCAGCCTTCTTGTTTTCTTCATGGCGCTTAGTGGCGCCGCGAATTATGATGCTATAGAGTAAATGTCGGTATGGTTAGCCTTAGCAGTGGGATTTGCGTTGGCCTTTGCCTTCACTTTTTTCCCTGCTGTGGGCCAAGTTTTTTATGGTGTGTGCATTTGCGGTGCACCAACGCTTGAAGGTGGAATTTTGGCAGAATTGCCAGTGAGCAATTCAGACCCAATTGATGCTTGGGTGCGTTGGTATGGTGAAACTGACTTATACATCGGGATTTAAGCTTGGGCGTCCCAATCTGATTGGTTGAGAGATTTGTGAGCTGCTTCTGCCACAAAAGTCTCAACATCCTCCTGGAGTTGGGCTAGCGGGATGGTAGACATGGTCTTGGCCGCCTCCCTGGCCGCCACCTTGTGGGCCTGTTTGGCCTTCTTCCACTCTTGTGGGGACACTGGATTCACAAGAATGTAACAGCCTTGCGCTCCCCACCAGAAGGCTTCGCTGGTGTCTAATGCTGGTTCATAATGGGCTTCTGCTCCACCCATTGCATCTGAGATAAGTTCTTGATGAGTAACGCCCTCTTTGATAGGGCAGGTGTGGGCCTTGTGGCCAAAAGCGTGACAGAACGTGCAGATGGGAGGCGCGCTATCCACGGTGACCTAGAAAGGGTGGGAATTCTGCCAATTGATTATGACAAAAGCAGTGTGTGGGATTTGGGTCAAATCCTTTATTATTCCTGCGGATGTATGAGGACTGCAATCACTTTACCTGTGCACAGGTTTGGCATCAGCATAAAGCACTGCATTTTGAAGGATTGTAATTCTCTATAAATGCGAGCCCAGCCTTCAGGTGGTGCTCAAGCATGGTGTGTTGTACCGTTGTGGGTAGGAAATCAGAAGGTCACAAAAATTTGATTTGACTTAGTCCATCAGGTGCATTTCATTTTGACTACCCGCTGACCATCTGGGAGGTCTATGACTATGTACACTTTTGCAGCTTCGTCCACCACTTCATTTGTCTTGAAGCCAAGATCCAGCCAACTTCATGGCATGGAGTGGGGTGCAATGTACACCACGTTTGGGATGTGTGTGTACATCTCCACAGAACATTTCCCAAAGCGCCGTTTGCTGAATTACCAGGAAAACACGCACCCCATGTTCCACTGACAAAAGTGGTTGGGAGTGCAGCATATTGATGAAATGGTTACAGCACACTCGCCAGGCCAAAATTTCTGGAGAAATGGTAACTGCCATTTTTTTATTAACATTATCTATTCCGCCGGACTCACTGGGGTGTTTACATAATTTTGTTGATGTGGGGCCAACACCTGTGCCCTTAACTTTGCTTGCTCAACTGCTCCCCAACATGGGCGCCAACTAATCTCCTCGGTGAGATATCAAACTTTACCAGACTTGAATTATATTTTGTTGCAAAAGTGTTTGCAACGAGAGAGAAAAGTTGACACTCTTAAACGTACTTCATTATGTTGGCTAATAAAAGATATAATGGAAACATTAAACAACTCTTCCTTGGAGTTTTCAGTAAACCAAGATGTTCTCTAAACAAGTGTTTAAATTTTTTCAGATCCCAGACTGGTTACTAGCAATCTCTTCACTTAAACCAAAATTAAGTGGAAAACATGATAAACTTAAAATTCTGTGGTAAAATAGTTAATTAGGTAAAATTGAATTATTCTTATACTTCTTGCATTAAATCAAGATATAAAATGAATTTAAAAATAGATGATAATAGTAAGTGAGTTGGTAATATTGTAGGGGCTTCATGAGCCCCTAGTTAATTTCTTCTTAATCTCCACCTTGGTGGCAGCATCACTTTACTTAATGCTTCAATTCTCAAGCTCATCTCATGGTAGACATCCATGCACCAGGATTTTTATTGGCCCTTTGTTCAATACCCACTTCTGTGTCTGAGGTGGCAGGTATCTTCTGGTAATTACTTCATCCCCTGATTTTGGTATTATGCTGTTTTTTCAGTTCAATTGTTGCGCTACTCTGATGTGCCTCACTTTATGGTTTAGTTAAAGTTTTAAATTTAGCTGATTGCTTTTTTTGGTATTAATACGTAAAAAGGTTCAATTTATTCCATTTATAATTTGAGTTTATTACTTTTTCATCAGTAATGTCTAATTACTTTAAGCCCTTGAAGTTTTATAGGGAAACAATTTTCATATTCATTTTCAGCGGTATTTGAGTTGTCTTCAAACTTAAAATCTCTTCAATTGGCGGGTATCAAATTCTTGTTCATGACGCACCCCAAATGACTGTTAGAATCTTAAGGGCGTCTTCGCCTATAAATGGGGGTTCATTTCCCTTAATAACGACTTGGAACTTGTATACCTAAATTTTAAGATGTTAGTGTCTATGAGGTTCCTTCCAGAATAGGGAAATTAATCTCCAGTATAGTCTGGTATCTTTCATGACACAAGTGTAGGGCAATAACCCAACAATTAGATTTACAAAAAGCATTGGCATTAGTTTCTTAAAAAATAGATAGTCATTGATACAACCAAAAATTCATCAATCTAAAAATGATAAGTTAAAGCCTCATAAAAACATATTCAAAAAATTTGTCAATTGCACCTGCAAGTGTCAGTTAAAATTTAATGATATTAGCAAACGTCCTCAATAGTTTTAAGAATCTCTAAAATTAATAAATTTGCTACTATCAACTAGAGCTAAGTCAGAACTTCTCATTTGAAATTAAAAAAAATAATCAAAACTAGCCAATAAAAATTGGCACCCAGGCCCAATTCTACAGGGTACTAATTACAGATCATTCTGGAATAATTATAATTTGTTTATTTTCTAACATCTTTTTTTAATTGTTCATAACTTAATTATTAACTAATTTTGACTTAATCGCCTATTTCTTTGAGATAAATTAAGTGTGATAAGATATGCATGTATGCGACATATTATCTCTTAAATAATTTAAGCCAAAAAAACTTAGTACAAATATCTATGAAATTGGGTAAATTACAATCAGGTATTTTTAAATTTAGTTTAATATAAAATATATTTATAGAAGATTTAAAAGTACCTTTAAAATTATTAATGAGTATCAACATATTGTTTTGGCTTAGCAGTTTAGCTTAATTAGTTGATTTGATGGTGTTATATTTTAGGGGCTTCACTACTCATTCACAAATATTAACTCCTAATTGATATCTTGCACAGGTTCAGTTTGTGCACTCTTTGCGTTGTCTGATGATATATTATATACATTTGATAATAGTATAAAGCCTATTATCTTAGTTGAATAGATAACCAGTGTTAGTCCAATGCTTGACTGGTATTCCTCCTTGAGATACTATAGAGGTCTTCAGTAGGGATTTATACCCTTTTTCGCCTAACTTAATCCACGCTCAGATCCCTAGTTTACAGCCTTTCCTCTCTATTGACACAAAGTTGGCAGAAATTCCCATCTCAGCTCAGCTTCTCTTTTGAGAACCTCAATCCTTACTCTTTATTTTTCTAAAGAGTCCTTAATTAAATCACACAGCAATAAATTCCTGAAGATGAATAGAACTAAAACTAATAATAATATTCTGATAAAGTCTGTTTTTTATTAGGCGAAATACCAGGGGAAATTATAGAGGGAATTCAGTGCCCAACAGTCAGTTGGTGCCTCAGCCTTGAAATGGTAGCCGTTGCCATTGAATTACCCTTCAATCTCTCACCAGCAATGGTCTTCCACATCCCAGTTAAAATTCCTTCATTGGAAATCCTTAAGAACTAAAATGGAGAGAGTCAGAAATGTATCCCTAACGGTTTCTATATGATCTCAGCAAACCAACCATAATTGGCGAGTGACCTTCTTAGGTAAAGGGACTTGTTACCCATTTTGACAGGTTTCAAACCAAATTATTGATTTTCTAGTTGCAGGTGGCATCACTTGCCTTGCAACTTACTCCTTTGATTCCTAATTGATTGGTGATGAAACCCAACTGATTCCAATTGGTACATCTGATAGTTAATCATTGATCAACTATCAGATGCCCCATTTTGTCAACAACTCTGCCCAACAAGATCTTAAGTATTCATCTGGATCAATCCTTGATGGATCCACACCAGGAGAATTACCAAAATTCCCCCGAACATTATTAACCTGAAATTGGTGTCAACTAATAGCCAATTCACTCATTATAGGGAATAATTTCTAGCAATCCATGGTAATCTAGAAGGCTGGAAAGGTGGGCAAAAATCCTAATACATCCCCCCTCTTGCTTAGATTTCCAAAGAGAATAGGACTGGGACAGGAGAATACCACCTTGGACACCAGGTCAAATACTTCTTGGGTTCTAGTGGAGCACAGTCGTTATATACTCATAACTGCTCAGGACAACCTTTGGCCTGCTTTTCTCTTCCTCTTCCTCCTTGCTACTACCTACTCATAGCACGGTCCCCATGACCTTCTATCATGCCAGGATGATCAATACACTTGTGGTGATAACAATCCCAGGATCTGGGTTTCACTCATCAGGGCATATGACCCATTGTCATATTCAGGATTCTTGGTCTGGCATCCTCAATTCCTTGATTTTTCTCGTCCTTGACAGGAGATTCTTGCATTTGATGTTTGTTTTGCGATGAAATTAAGAATGCTCATTTATATCTGCTCTTGTTATTTTCTTATAGTAACTTATTAAATCATATCATCCTAACTCTTCTCCAGAGAGCTTATCTCATTAACTTTAAGTTGAATTTCTCCAAAATTAGAATTAATTAATTCCAAAGTGCATAATGTTAACTATTATAAAATTCTGAAATCCCCCCTCTCATTTAGCTCATATGTCTAATATGGAATCTTGATACCAACGACTGCTTGACAGCATGTCTGATAAAGATATTTGGCTCTTCTAACTGATAAGTCAATCTGCATGACGGAACCTCTTCTATGATTCCCTAGGACTCATACTACCAGGCAAGTACCCGTATCCAGTCCTTCTGTGGAATTACCAGAAACGGTATCCAACCCTGATGAAACCAGATTAGTGATCATAAATGACTCACAATTAATCCTCCCTCTATCATTGAACCCCAAGTTAGACTTCAAAACTCCTCTGGATTCAGCTCCATTTTATGAAACTCCTACAATCATTAATGAACCTCCTGAAGCAATGCCTTCTGCTCTTGATTGATCATTCCTTGCCAAATCAGAATTGCTTCTAGAGTTCCTTTTCTGAATTTGCCATTTTTACTAAAAGCTGCTCTGTCAACTGAACTAGCCATTGAAAACCGCTAAAAATTTAAACACCCCTATGCAGAATTGAGGACCTGAGTAACTGAGGCACTATTTATAGCTCTGAACCATCCAATCTTGAAAAATCATAGATCAAGACATTGCAGCATATGCTCTTCACTTTGCCAGCCAAGTTCTTTGAAGGTGGGCCATGAAGCTTCTAGCCTCTCCTGCTTCCATCGCTCATTCTGCTTTCGCTTCCAAGGAGCTTGTAGTCATCATCTGCAGGATGCCATCTGATCCCTGCATGAATATCTCAATTCTGTAGTATCCCATTGGTACCTTCCCCTTATGGCTTTGATTGGTGCATTATTTGGCAACCCCCGCCTAGTATCCCTTGCTCAATGCCAGCCCATATGTCCAATGTTCTTGACAAGCCCATTGGCAAGTGCTTAAGACCAATCTTCTGACTCAGGTGCCATATTGGGATTAATTGGGGTTAAACGCCATTTTCCTCTTCTTGTTTGGTTGCTTCCTTCCTCAATCTGGGGTATCATGTTTAGCAAGCACCAATATTTCCATCTCTCTTCCCCTAGTCACGTTCTCACAGGAATCAGCCTCCTCTAAACAAACTTGGCTTTGAGCAGGTCTAGCCCTTGCTAGCGTTTGATCTCACATAGATTTTGACGGTTTGTTTACTCCTATTGCAACCCATCCTCCCTCCCCCAAGAGACAACATAGGCGGAATCATACTAAAGTCGAGGATAATGAATAAAAACTTATATAAATATAGCTTTTTTCTGGGCGTTTTTAATATTTTTTTCACTATAATTTAGCAATCTTTTTTATATGGGCATGAACTTCACCTGGTTCAGTGGTCCATCTTTTCTATTTTATCCCCCAAACTGGTTCCAAGCTATAAATAGACCTACCAGTTTTCTATGGTTCAGAGGTCTTATTTTTTAAAACTTAACCATCTATTTTGGTTCAGCGGTCCTTTTTTGGACTTAACCAAATAATCAGGACATAAACATCAAAATGGCTCAGTGGTCCTTTAGGAAACACTCTCTTTATTATTTTTTTAATGTTCCACTGCTTCAAATATTTAGCATAAACTCGACTTACAATTCTTCCATCCAAGAGGTTCTTGATGGAATATGCATCTATTGCCATCTTGGCGATAATCTCAAATGGACCTGACCACAATGCATATAACTTGTTTCTTCTCCTGAAACCAAGTATCGAAATAGGCAACCTTTTCACCTATTTAGTATTCTGATAATACCAATCAGTTCTTATCATCCTTCATTTTTGCCTTGATCCTTTTCTTCAAGATCATATCAAATGCTTGCAATTGCATCTCAATAAGGATATTTGACAATCAGATCAGGTACTGCTCAGCACTCATCACCAATGTTGGTTCCACCACTGAATATAAAATCAGAGGTAACACGGCCTTCCTTCCATATAGTAACTCAAATGGCGTTTTTCCTTTCACCATATGATGACTTGTGTTGTATGCAAACATCTTTAAACTGGAGTACATTCCCCATGCAGAAGTATTTACTGTGACAAGCTTCCTTAGCGTCATGGCCAGCATTCCATTGACTTATTTTACCTGTATGTTCATCTCTGGCTGGTAAGGTACTGACACGTCTCCTCAAATCCCCATTTTTTCATTAAATCGCTGTATCACATGAGACATGAAATTTTTTCCATTAACGCTCAACAAGACCTGCAGGCATCTATGTCAATACTACTTGATCCAATATGAACCTTGAAGTGCTTGTAGCATCTACTTATGCCAGAGCCTTTATTTCAACCCATCTCATCAGATGGTCAATTGCAACTATGATGTATTTGACTCCCCTGGTACTCATGCTTAATGGTACCATCAGGTCAATGGACACTGTATGACAAGAAGATCTAGGGCGGACCAGTCAGTATCCAGTTATGTTCTTGTGAGGCTTATGCAACTGTACTCCAACAACAATCCAGATAATCCGCTACATCTTAGTTGATGGACTCCCAGTAGTAATACTGAAAAATGTGATCCATTGTCTTCCTCAGGCCTCCATGTCTGACAACCTTATGAGCATCCAGAACAATAGCTGCTCATTCCAATGGCTTTAAGGTAAATGTCCCCATCAATCATCATAAAACTTGTCCATCCATGGTCTTGGTGTTTACCATTGCTTTTCAAAGTGTATCTTGGATTTTTCAGGGCTCAACCCCAGCTTCTCCTTTGACCATTCTCTGGAATAGCTCATCCGCCTGCTGATATATCACTAGGACCATTGGTAACTTTGATAAGTCATCTACATTCTGATAAGAATCTCCAGCTCGTGGATTATCTCATAATTGTAAGCATGTAGCCTTGTGCCCATTATGCCAGTCATCCTTCCAGTTCTCTTAAATTGTGTAGCTAACATAATGAGGAGTGGTCTGTCACTACTTTAAAGTGCGTTCCATTAATATACACCCAGAACTGATTACGTGCATAAATTACTGCAAGCCATTCACGCTCAGTCACTATATAATTCCTCTCAGCTGCTGAGAGCGCCTGGCTCTCATATGCTACCAGATGTTGTTGGGATTTTTTCCCACATTCCCAGCCAGCTAGATTACCAGGGATCACTAGGGGATAATTCCCTAATGCGATTTAGATTAGAAATCGGTTTTCCCTGATTTTGGGGTAACTATGTTTGGAGGATTTTAGGTTATTCGCCTAGTCAGATCCATCAGGTTAATCTGGACGAATGCTTAAGATCTTGTCAGGCAGAGTTGCCGAAGAAATAGGGACATTTGATAGTTGATCAACTATCAGATGTATCAATTGGGATCAGTCAGGTTTCATCACTGACTGATTGGTAATTTAAGGAGTAATTGCGAGGTGAGTGATGCTTCCTGCAGCTAGAAAATTGATCAGTTGTTTCATGAACTGCCTTAATGGGTAACAAGTCCCATTAACTAAGCAGGTCACTTTCCAAATATGGTTGGTTTATTTGGATTGAGAGGAAAACGTTCGGGACACATTATCTGACTCTTTACGTTTTAGGTCTCAAGGATGCCCAATGACAGAATCCTAGCCAGGATGGGAAAAATTGCTGCTGAGATGAGGATGGGTGATTCAACGGCAAAGGCTGCCGTTTCAACATGAAGGTGTCAACTGAGGTTGGGCGCTGAATCCTCCACTATAATTTCCCTAGACTTCACTAATAAAATATACAGTATATAGTAATATAGTATTTACCAGTTATACCTATCACTTTTAATAAGTTTTAGCTTAGTAAACATTATTGGCATCCATTTCTTCTATTCTTTCTCGGGAATTAATGCTGTGTGCAATAATTGGGATACTTTAAAAAAAAGATTAAGGATCTGAGTGGGGATCCACAGAAGAAGCGGAATCAAATTGGGGATTGCTGCTGACTGTGTGTCAAACCAGAGAAACTGTAAATGGGAATCTAAGAGAAGATTGGGTTAGACAGTACAAGGGAACGAATCCCTATTTCAAGACATCACAAGTATTTTGAGAGGAAATACTGGCTGAGCGTTAGGCCAAGATCTAGGGCTTCCATTCAACTACGGATAATAGTTGTCAAATATTATTAACTGATTATATCAACTATTATACAACGTAAAGAACTGCACAAAACCCAAACCTTTGCAAGTAATATATTTATAGGTATTATTGGCCGAAACTAATCAGCACCTATAAATTTTTACGAAGTGGTGCTCACTACAGGGGTGTAGTTGAGTAGAAAAGATTAGAACATGATGTCTTATAAAGATGTTTCTAATCTCAGAAATAAGTTACTAAGGAAAGTAACATTAATGAAGATAGAAGATGAAGTGGATCACGTTCATTGGCGTTCACTTAGCTCAGAAGTGAAGCTTCAAGTGAAGAAAATTGAATATACTCAATGTTTGGGAAAAGGACTTGCAGCCTAGATATGGAACTATATAGTGCTGCAAGAAAACCTGTTCCACCAACCTCTACCTGAGATGAAGATGATCAGCAGGACCAGCTTGGTTGAAATTTGGTCCACTTGAAATAGTCCTGAGGAACAGCAGGACCAAATCAGGTTGAAATTGGGTCTGCTTTAAATAGTCCTGAGGAGTGAGTGTTTAGATAATGCATTGGTTAAAATAGGAAGCAATGAATTAAGAGTATTGGATTGACATACCAATGAAGATATGAAGCCAAAACATGAAATTATTGATCCAATATAGTGGAGAGAATCTTTTGACTCAATAACACTCAATAAATGATCATAAATTGCTGGAGACGAGTTCATCTTTTAAGGACGAAATTGGATGAAGCTAATGAGGGCGGTTTGATTTTATGATAAAAAGATCATTTCTTGATCCATCAGTGGAATTATATCCAACGTTTTGAATGGCCATGAAGGCCAAAAATCGTTTTCTGGAGAAAAACGATCTGAACAATCAAATGGAACTGTTGACTAATGAGATACAAAGATTCAAACCTCAGTTTGCCAGATGATGAGATGAAATTAAGACCTGTTGAACGAATAACCAGTAGTATTAAAGGCCTAATATATTCAAGAGTATTGCCATAAGTTTGCAAATGTTGCCTATATGTGAAGAAAAAGCACTGCTGGTCATATAGTGAATAAGGTCAATATTAAAACTGAAAGTATTGGACCTAAGAGAAAAAAGTTGCAATGCTCCCAGAAAGCTTTGAACCATTAAAAGGTTATGTACTGAGATTTTGGTCTAATCCCTGCGGGGATCACTGAACCAAATAGATGGTTAAATCTTAAGAGGATAATATTTTGAGCCATGATAACTGGTAGGTCAGAGTATACCTGGGACCCAGTTTGGACAAAGGGGGAAAAAGGACCTCTGAACCTTTTTATAGGTAAAAAGTCCCATTGTAAAAGAAAAATACAAAAAAATATATAAAAGATATAAAATAAAAAATATTGATTTTTGAGGTCCGTATTTTTTGGACCTATGATGATATGAGATTGCTGGAATGAGTTGCTGAAGGTATTGATCTATTAGAAGATTGAAGCCATAGAACAAATGGCTATGCTGAAGAGTGTCCAAGATATCCAATTTTTTTTTGGAATAGTCGGATACTATAGAAGATTTATTTTATGATTTTTCCAGAATTGATGATCCCTTATTTCATCTGTTGAAGGATCAGAAGAAAGTATTTGTATGGAATGAAGAAGCACAGTTTTTCTTCAATGAATTATGGCATTACCTTATAGATTCTCCAGTTTGAAATATTCTAAATTTAATTAAGAATTTATTATACAAACTGATGATTTGTTAACGGTGATAGGCGCCATATTGAGTTAAGTAGATGAACTTGGGGATGAACATCTGGTGGCATATGTGAGCCGGACACTCTCAGCTGCTGAGAGTAACTACATCATAACTGAGTGCGATGCCTTGCGGTCATTTACATCTGTAAACAGTTTTGGGTGTACATACATGGAACGCACTTTAAAATGGTGATGGATCACTACTTGTTGCGTTGGCTTTACAATTTGTGAGAACCAGAGGTCTACTGTCCTGATGGGCATTAAAGTTACTGGATTATAATCATAAGATTGTCCATTGAGAGAGGGCTTCTCATCAGAATTTGGATGGCTTATTGTGGTTACCAATGGTACAGATGATATTATAGAAGGCTGATGAGTTATTCCAGAGAATAGTCAACAGAGAAATCAGGAACAAGCCCTAAGAAATCCAAGGCGCGCTTCAAAAATCAATGGAAAACACCAAGACCATGGATGGACAAGTGTTTAAGATAATTTTGGGAAGCAGTTACTATTCCTAAAGTCAATAGAAAGAGCAGCTATTGTTCAAGCCGCTCATAAGGTTTTCAAACATGATGGCCTGAGAAAAATGCCCGCCCATATTTACCAGTACTACTACTGGGAGTTAATCAACTATAATGTCGCTGACTAAATAGCTTGGTGTGCGGAGTGCCAGTTGTACAAGCCACATAGGAATATGACTGGATACCAACTGTTCAGTCCTGGATTTTCTTGGCCTACATTGCTCACTGATGTGATGGGACTGCTGACGATGATCACAGGGGGAGTCAAGTATATATTAGTTGGATCAATCATCTGATAAGATGATTGAGATGAAGGCTCTGGAAAAAGTAGATACTACCAGTATCACAAAGTTCATCCTGGATCAAGTAGTATACCAGCATAATTGTCCGCAAGTTCTACTAAGCAACAATGGGACACACTTCACGTCTCATGTGATTGTGCAGTTAAATGAGATAATGGGGATTTAAGGAGTCATGTCTGTACCCTAACGGCTGGAGATGAACAGACTGGTAGAACGGGTCAATGGGACACTGGCCATGACGCTGAGGAAGCTAGTCGCAGGGAGAACTTTCGTGTGGGTAACATACCTGAGTTTGGTGACATTTGCCTACAACATTAGTCATCATATGGTGATGAGAAAGATTCCATTTGAGTTGGTATATGGGAGGAAGGCCGCGTTGCCCAATTATATTTGGTGGTGGAACCAACTTTGTTGATGAGTGATGAGCATTACCTGAACTGACTGATGAATATCCTGATTGAAATGCAATTGCAAGCATTTGATATGACTTTGATTAAAAGAATACAAGCAAAAACAATGGACAATAAGAAATGACCGGCCTCATCAGAATACCAAATAGGCAAAAGAGTTGCTTATTGCAATACGCATGGTTTTGGGAGAAGAAACAAACAGGATGCATTGTGGTCAGGTCCGTTTGAGATTATTGACAAGATGGCGATGGATGCTTTCTCCATCAAGGACCTCTTGTATGGAAGAGTAGTAAATCAAGTCCATTCTAAGTATATGAAGTGATGAATTGATGGAAAAATAACAAGAAAAGAGTTCCTAAGGGCAGCTGAACCATTAAGTTGGTTATATACTAATGATTTGGTCAAGTCCAAAAAAAGGACCTCTGAACCAATCTAGATGGTTAAGTCTTAAAGAAGTAAGACCTATGAACAATAGAAAACTGGTAGGTCTAAGAATACCTAGGATCCAGTTTGGGGGAAAAATAAAAAGATGGACCACTGAACCAAAATAAGGTCAAGTTTATGGAAAAAAAGAAAAAAAATAAAAATTGATAATATTGGGGGAAAAATTATTAAAATTGGAAAGAAAAACAAATATATTTTTAAAATTTTTTTAGTTTTATTAATTATCCTCAATTTTGGGGATGATTCCGGCTATGTCGCCTCTTGAAAGAGGGAAGATGGATCGCAGTAGGAGTGAATAACCCATCAAAATCTATGTGAGATTGGATGCTAGCGAGGGCTAGACCTACACAAAACCAAGTTTGTTAAGCGGATGAAGATTCCTGTGAGAAAGCAACTAGGGGAATGGAAATTGAGATGTTGGAAGAAGACAAATGTAATACTTCAGTTTGGGGAGGAAAGCAACAGTACAAGAAGAGGAAGTCAGCAAATAACCCTGAGTAAGCCCAATATGGTACCAGAGCTGGAAGATTGGTCCTGAGCACTTGCTGACGGACTTCATTAAGAACACTGGACGTATGGGCTGGCAACAAACAAGGAATACTAGATGGGGGTTGCCAAACTATGCCCTTTATTAACGCCATCAGTGGAAGATACCAATGGGATGTGCCAGAAATGAGATTATCACGCAAGGAGCAAATGGCATACTGCAAGCAACAACTATGAGCTTCTTAGAAGCTGAAGCAGAAAGAATGGTGAGAGCTTCGTGGCCCAACTTTAGAGAACTTGTCTGGCAAAGCAAAGAGCATAAGCTGCAATATCCCAATAAGGATGTTCTCAAGATTGGAAGAATTCAGAGCTATAGATAAAGCCTTGGTGACTTGGGCCCATAATTCTGCGTAGGGGAGTTTGAAATGTACGCTGTTGCTGATGGTGAGTTCAGTGGCCAAGAGAGCTGGCTTGTAATATTGACTGAGTCAGAAGAGGAACTCTGGAAGCAAGTCCAAACCAGTGAGAAAGAAATGATCAAGATTGAAGGGCATAATTTTAGGAGGATCAATTATAATGTTAGGCACATCTGTGAAAGGAGCCGAATCCAGGAGAATTGAAAATCTAATTCTGGAATTGATGACAGAGGAAGGATTGGCCGCAAGTTGTTTGAGATGATTGTAAGACTGGTTTCAGTGGAGTTGGTTGCCATTTACAGTAATTCATAGGAAGAAGTAGCCACTGGTGCCAGACTATGAGTATGATCCCCTGGAAAGACCTTAGAAGAGGTTACGTTGTGCAGACTGACTCATCTGCTTTTAGAGCCAAAGATCTTGATCAGACAAACTGTTAACCAGCTGTTGGTACTGCAACTCAGAATTCGACATATGAGCTGGCCCTGAGGGGGATGTCAGAATTATATAATTAAAATTATGCATTCTGAAATTAATTAAGCTCAAATTTTTGGAGAAATTAATATCAAAATTAATGGGATAACCTCTCCAGAGAAGAATTAATAATGATCTGAGCCAAGAGGTTATGAGAAGAAAATAACAAAGGTGAACAAAAAATTGAGCATTCTTAACTGGGCCACAAAACAAACATCGACAGAAAGAGTCTCCTGTTAAAGATGAGGAGAAAATAAGGAAATCAAGGATGCCAGATCAAGAATCATGTATATGACAGAGGTTCATATGCCCTGATGGGGGAAAATGGATCCTGGGATTTGTATCATCACAAGTAGTTCAATCAGCCTGGCACAAAAGAAGATCCTGGGGACCGTGCTATGATTAGGTAGTAGCAAGGAGGAAGAGGAAGAGAAAAGCATGCCAAAGGTTGTCCTGAGCAGTTATGAGTACATAACAACTGTGCTCCACTAGAACCCAAGAAATATTCGACCTGGTGTCCAAGGCGGTATTCTCCTGTCCCAGTCCTTTTCTCTCTAGGAATCAGGCAAGAGGGGGGATGTGTTAAGATTTTTGCACATATTCCCAGCTGGCTAGTTTACCAGGGGTAGGGGGTAATTCCCTAATGTGAGGTGAATTGGAAATCAGTTGACCCTGATTTCAGTGTAACAATGTTAGGGGGATTTTAGGTTATTCGCCTAGTCAGATCCATCAGGGTTAATCTGGACGAATGCTTAAGATCTCGTCAGGTAGAGTTGCTGACGAAATAGGGGCATCTGATAGTTGATTAACTATCAGGTGTACCAATCGGGATCAGTCAGGTTTTATCACTGACAAATTGTAAATTTGAGGAGTAAGTTTTAAGGCGAGTGATGCTGTCTGCAAATAGCAAATTGATTAGTTAGTTCATGACCTGCTTTAATGGGTAACAAGTCCCATTACCTAAGCTTGTTGCTTGCCAAATATGGTTGGTTCGTTTGGATTGAGAGGAAAACGTTAGGGACACATTTTTTGAGTCTTTCCGTTTTAGGTCTTGAGGTTATCCAATGACAGAATTCTAGCCAGGATTGGGAAGACCATTGCTGCTGAGATGAGGATGGGTGGTTCAATGGCAATGGCTGCCGTTTCATCATGGAGGTGTCAACTGAGGATTGGGCACTGAATCCTCTACTATAAATTCCTTAGACTTCACTAATAAAATATACAGTATATAGTAATATAGTATTTACCAGTTATACCTATCACTTTTAATAAGTTTTAGCTTAGTAAACTTTACCAACATCCATTTGTTCTATTCTTTCTTAGGGATTTCTGCTGTGTGCAATAATTGGGATACTTTTTAAAAAAAGATTAAGGATCTGAGTGGGGATCCAGAGAAGAAGCGGAATCAAATTGGGGATTGCTGCTGACTGTGTTAAACCAGAGAAACTGTAAATAGGAATCTAAGAGAAGATTGGGTTAGACAGTACAAGGGAATGAATCCCTATTTCAAGACATCACAAGTATTTTGAGAGGAAATAATTGCTGAACGTTGGGTTGAGATCTAGGACTTCCATTCAACTATGGGTAATAGTCATCATACTATTTATCAACTGATTTCATCAACTATTATACAATGGGGAGGAATTGCACAAAACCTGAACCTGTGCAAGTAATAAGGTTATAGGGACTATTAGCCGAAAATAATCAGCACCTAAAAATTTTTACAGATGTTCATCCCCAAGTTCATGTACTTGGCTCAGGATGGGCGCCAATTGCCGTTAATGAAGCATTGGTCTGTATTATAAATATTTAATCAAAATTCAGATATTTCAATATTTGCAAAATTTATCAAATAACGGCGCAATTCATTTAAAGAATTCTAGGCATCTTCACTCCAAACAAATCCTTTTTTGTATCCTCCATTAAATGAAATATGGGCTTTGTAATTCTTGAAAAATATCATATGAATGTTTATTAGTATCCAACCATTCCAAAGAGCACTTGGTGTAAAAATTTACTTAAGTAGTTGATTATTGGCCATCAACCCAGTAACCTTTTTACTGCACATGCTCAATTCTCTTGTGCACTATGTCATGTTGTATAGAATGTATTAATTGTTAATAGTATGGAGACTATTATACATAGTTAAGATTGAACAATTATTAGGCCCAACACTTTGGCCAGTACTTCCGATTAAAAACTTTGTAAGTTGTACTTGTAGGGATTTGTTCCCTATATTCTTGTCCACCCGCTCTTCATTAAGATACCCTGGGGCAGTCTCTCTCAGCCCAACACACAGTCAGCAGCTATCCCTGATTGTGGTTCCTTCAAATCTAGATCCCCACTCAGATCTTTACGCTTCTTCTCTGAGAGTCTTCCAATTATTGCCTTCTGCAATAATATCCTTCAGATGGAATGACACAATAGAAGCTGATAGTCTAACTATATACTAAATTGATAATATTAGTGTAAAAGTACTTGTTATCCTCAAACTAGAGTTTTCTAAGGGTGTTTTGTTACAGTAAATTTAGGGAATTATATGTTAGGGGATTCAGCTGTATAACCCTCAGTTGACACCTCTTCGATGAAATAGTAGCTGTTGCTGTTGAATCACCCTTCCTTGTCTCAGCAGCAATGGTCTTCCCCATCCTAATATGGATTCTGTCATTGGACATCCTCGAGACCTGAAATGGAAAGAGTCAGAAAACGTGTCCCCAACATTTTCCTCTCAATACAAGCAAACCAACCATAATTGGCTAGCGACCTGCTTAGATAATGGGACTTACTACCCATTATGGCAGGTAAATTCACCAACCAATAGATTCGCTAGTTGCAGGTGGCATCACTCACCTCACAACTCACTATTTATTCTCAATCAGTCAGTGATGAAACCTGAACGATCCCAATTGGTACACCTGATAGTTAATCACTATTAGATGTCCCTATTTCGTCGGCCACTCCAACTGATGAGATATTAGGTATTCATCCGGATTGATCCACAATGGATATGACCAAGCGAATATCCTAAAATCCCCAAACGTAGTTCCTCCAAAACTTGGGCCAACCAATTTCTGATTCACTTCGCCTTAGGGAATTTTCCTTAGTGATACCAGGTAATCTAGCAGACTGGGAATATGAAAAAAATCCCAACACATACCCCCTCTTGCCTAGATTTCCAGCAAGAAAAGGACCGAGGCATGAGAACACCGCTTCAGACACCTGGTCAACTACTTCATTGGTTCAAGCGAAGTACACTCGTTAATACTTAATGCTGCTCATGATGACCTTTGGCATACGACGTTCTTCCTCTTCCTCCTTGCTACCACCTTCTCAGAGCGCAGACCCCTCAACCTTCTGTCATGCTGGACTGATTGCTTTACTAATGACAACTTTAGTCCTGGGATCTAATTTTCCCCCCATCAGGGTATATGACCCTCTGTCATTTTCAGGATTCTTGGTCCGGCATCCTTGATTTCCTGATTTTCTCCTCATCCTATACAGGAGACACTTGCTGTCAATGTTTGCTTTGTGGCTTGATTAAGAATACTTCTTTCTATTCGCCCTCATTATTTCACGCATAAATTCTTTTGCTAGTCACTCCTAGTTCTTGCTTTGAAAAGCTTATCTCATTAACTTTGAGATTAATTTCCCCAAAATTCAAGCTTAATGATTTATAGAGTGCATAATGTCAACTTCTATATAAGTCTGATATCCCCCTCTCATCCAGCTCATATGTCAAATTCCAAATCTCGCTACCAGCAGTTCCTCAATAGTCTGTCTGATCCAGACCTCCATCTCTTCCAGCAGATGAGTTGGGATGCTCAACGGAACCTCTTTTATGGTCCTTCCAGGACTCATACGCCTAGTCTGGTGCAAGCGGCTAGTCCTTCCATCAAATTACTTGAAATGGTAACTAAATACATCCAAAACCAGGCTGGCCATCATTTTGAACAACTCTTGGCCAACTCTTCCCTTGCAGTAAATACAGAATTGGACTTCTAAACCCTCCTGGATTTGGCTCCTTTTGCTGAATCTCTGAACATCATTGTAGATGCTCCAGAGATTATGCCGGTTGCTCTGGATTGTTCAATCCTGGCTGGGTGGACTTGCTACCTGATTTCCTCTTCTGATTCAGTCAATTTTACAAACCAGCTGTACTGGTTTCTGAGCTCTCAATTGGTAACAGCATACATTTAGAGCTCCCCTACACTGAACTCTGGGACCAAGTCACTGAGGCTTTGACATTAGCACTGAATCCCTCTATTCTTGACAACCTTCTAGATCAGGATACTGCCGCTTATGCTCTTTGCTTTGCTGGCCAAGTTCTTTGAAGTTGATCTTTGAAGCTTCCAGAATCGCCTGGTTTCCACTGGTCATTCAGCTTTAGCTTCTGTGAAGCCCATAGTCATCATTTGCAGGATGCAATCCGCTCTCTGCACAACTATCTCTTCTCCAGAGCTTCCCATCGGTATCTTCTACTGATGGCATTAATAGGGGCATGATTCAACAACCCCCATCAAGTATTCCTTCTTCATTGCCAGCCCTCATGTCCAGTGTCCAGGATGAAGTCCATCGGCAGGTGCTCAAGACAAATCTTCCAGCTCTGGTGCCATATTAGGATTACCCAGGTTATTCATCGATTGCCTCTTTCTTTATTGCTGCTTTCCTCCCCGCTCTGGGGTTTCGTGATTAGCATCTTCTGACATTTCAATTTCCCTTCCCCTAGTCACTTTTTCTCAGGACTTGGCATCCGCTCAACAAACGTGGTTTCATGTAGGTCTCACCCTCACAAGCATCCGTTTGCATATTGTTTTGATGGGCTGTTTATTCCTACCACAATCCATCCTCCCTCCCCCAAGAGGCGACATAGGCGAAATCATCCCCTATACTGAGGACGATTAAGAAAATAATAATTATAAAAATATATCAATTTTTTTATTTAAGCTTTTTATATTTTTTCCAATATTTTTTATCAGTTTTTTTATTTTTATTCTTCTTTTTTCCTATGGGACTTGACCTTGTTTTGGTAAAGAGGTCCATTTTTCCTGCAAACTGGGACCTGGGTACTTAAACTTACAAGTTTTTCATAGTTCAGAGGTCCTTTTTTCGGACTTAATCATCTAGATTGGTTCAAAGGTCCTTTTTTGGACTTTACCTAATCATCAGGACATGACCAACTTAATGGTCCATTGGTCCTTTGAGAACTCTTTTATTTTTTAATCCTTGATCCAACGCTTTAAATACATGGCATAGACTCAATTTACAACTTTTCCATTCAAGAGATTCTTGATAGAGTAGAAACAGTCGCCATCTTGGTGATTACTTTGCACGGACCCAAACACAACGCATCTAATATGTTTCTTCATCTGAAACCATGCATATCACAATAGGCGACTCTTTCCACTATTTGATATTCTTCTAATGTTAGTCAGTTCTTGTCATCTGTCAATTTCGCTTGTATCCTTTTCTTCAAGTTTGTATCAAATGCTTGCAATTGCATATTGACCAGGATACTCATCAGTCGGTTCAAGTATTGCTTGGTACTCATCCCCAACGTAGGTTCCACCACCAAATATAATATTGGCAGAAAAGCGGCCTTTCTTCCGTATAATAATTTAAATGGAATCTTTCTCATCACCATATGATGACTAATGTTGTAGGCAAATGTCACCAAACTCAGGTATGTTACCCACACTGAAGTTCTCCCTGCGACTAGCTTCCTTAGCGTCATGGCCAGTGTCCCATTGACCCGTTCTACCAGTCTGTTCATCTCCAGCCAGTAGGGTACAGACATGACTCCTTAAATCCCCATTATCTCATTTAACTGCACAATCACATGAGACGTGAAGTTTGTCCCATTGTCACTCAGCAGGACCTGCGGACATCCATGCTGGTATACTACTTGATCCAGGATAAATCTCGCAGTACTGGTAGCGTCTACTCTGGTTAGGGCCTTCATTTTGACCCATCTCGTCAGATGGTTAATGTCAACTATGATATACTTGATTCCCCTGTGCTCATCACCAGAAGTTTCATCACATTGATATACACCGTGTGCCAGGTGAATCCAGGGTGGACCAGTTGGTATCCAGTTGTATTCTTGTGTGGTTTGTGCAGCTGGCACTCCATGCAACAAGACAGATGATCCACGACATTGTAGTTGATTATTTCCCAGTAATAATACTGGCAAATATGGTCAGGTGTTTTCCTCAGGCCTCTGTGCCCGACAACCTTGTGAGCTGCTCGTACTATTGCTGCTCTTTCTGATGGTTTTTGGGAATAATAGCTGCTTCCTGTTGATTGTCTCAAATATTTATCCATCCATAGTCTCAGTGTTTTCTATCACTTTTCAAAGAACACCTTGGATTCATCAAGGATCGTCCCCAATTCTTCTTTTGACCATTCTCTTGAATAGCTCATCCGCCTGTGGGTATACCAACTGGACCATTGGCAACCGCGATAAGCCATCCGCGTTCTGGTGAGAAGCCCCCACTCGGTGGACTATCTCATAATTGTAAGCCTGAAGCTTAAGTGCCCATTGGGCCAGTCATCCTTCCAGTTCTCTTAGATTGTGCAGCCAACGCAGCAAAGAGTGGTCCATCACCACCTTATAGTGCGTTCCATGGATGTATACCCAAAACTGCTTGCATGCATATATGACTGCAAGGCATTCCTGCTCAGTCACGGAGTAGTTCCTCTCAGCGGCTGAGAGTGTCCAGCTCACATATGCCACCGGATGCTCATCCCCAAATTCATCTACTTGGCTCAGTATGGTGCCAATTGGCATTAACGAAGCATAGGTTTGAATGATAAACTCCCAATCAAAATTCGGATATTTAAGAATTAGAAAATCTATCAAATACTGGCGTAACTCATCAAAGGAGTCCTGGGCCTCTTCATTCCATAGAAATCCTTTTTCAGATCTATAATAAATGAAATAAAGGTTCAGCTATTTGGGCGAAGTCCCAAATAAATCTTCTATAGTATCTAACCATCCAAAGGAATAATTGGATGTCTCAGACACTCTTTGGTACAGCCATACGCTCTATATCTGCTATCTTCTGTGTTTGCGGCTGTAATCCAATTGAGTTGATCACAAATCCCAGGTATTCCAACTATTTCTTAAAGAAGTGGCACTTCCTTGACTTGATCTTCAGATTAGCCACGGACAGTCTCTTAAAAACTTCTTCCAAGTGGTGAAGGTGATCAGTAAACGTTCTAATGAACACATTGATATCATCCAGATATACCAGGATGCACGACAACTTAAGGTTTCTTGATATCGCGTCCATTGCCCTTCGGAACGTCGTGGGCGCATTGCAGAGACCCTGGGGCATCCTCTTCAGCTTCTGTAACCCCTTCGCGGTAATAATCACACATTTTTCTTGGTCTTCTTCTGGCAAGTCGATCCGCCAGTATCTGAGATTAGATCCATCGCGGAGAAATACTTCGCTTATCCTAAGCAATACATCGCGTTGTCAATCCTCAGTAAGGGATGTTAATCCTTCTTCATAATTTTGTTCAGCCTCTGGTAGTCAATCACCACCCGGTCAATCCATCCTTCTTCTTAATGATCAGAATTGAACTCACCCAGGGACTTGACGACGAACTAGAAGCCCATACTTCACTAGTTTGCTGATCTCATCCTCCACTACTGCTTCAGCAGCTTTCAATCTTTGGATTGGTCTCATCCTTATTGGTAGATTTTCCACGGTGTCAACCTTGTGAATTACATCTCGTGCGCATCCCAAATCATGGTTGTCCTGAGTGAACACTTTCCAATGATTCTCGAATAATTTGAGCACCTCCTATTTCTGGCCTTCTGGCAGATCAGCAAGCTTCATAATCAACCAATAGGTTGATGCTTTCAGCCACCCTGGACAGTAATCCCATTTCATCAAGAGACCTAAAATCGTGGAATCATCTCAATTTAGCCATCAGGATCAAATGAATAAATGCAATGATATGATTCCTCTTGATCTTCAGTTTTTCGCTCAAATTCGCTAGAGAACTCATATTTTTCCATGGCCCAGCATTATTATCCCAGGAGCCACCCATAGCTCCACTTTGGACTTCTTCCAAGGGCTTCTGACCTCCCCATACAACAGCTCAGGAATCTCCAAAGTCAACCCTGTGTCGAGTATTATCTGAAATATGGCTGGTATGGTCATCGCTTTCTTGATCCTTAATGGAATTCCCCAGTTTTCTAGGATTTCCACCAGCATTTATCGTAGCTTCCTACCAACTATTTGGTATTGAATTGGTACAATGTCATCAGTGTATATTAGATTAATGAAGTTGTTTTTCCGATTAAACAGAGCTTCACCACCCTTCTGGTATACCAATGGTAACGTCTGACCCAGAATGGTCAAAATATAATCCTCAAAGTTACATATAGCTCCGTACTTCCATAGAAACTCCATTCCAATCAGGATATTATAAATATGGTTCGCCAAAACTATCGCTGGCGCAGATACTACCAATGACTCAAATCATAGTGGCAGCGCACTATACACTCCACATGAGAATGGTGGTGTTCAGCCCAGCTTTTCCATATTCTCTCTTGTGTTCCAAGTCTGGTGAGATCTTCATCCTTTTTACCAGCTTGGTTGACACAATATTGATGGGCACTCCACTGTCGACAATCACCCTCACCCTCACTCGATTCACTTGAATATATATATACATACACTCAGAGTATTGTAATATAGTATTTACTGAGTGAATGGCGGCGTTATTAGCTGAATCTAGGGTGTGAATATTTTGCACCAATAATTGAGGAAGCAATTCCTTTATTGCGCCAAGGGGGATAGACAGATTAACCTCATATAAACGGACGTCTGATAACTCATCAGGATTTTTGGTGGTTTAAATCTTCTCTGCAAGTTGTCAGGCGTATAGCTGGGCAACTTCCTGGATTATCTTGGGGTCAATCTTCTTCGCCCTGGCTCTGGTCACAGCATTCACATCCATATTGACCACTTGGTATAGCTGATCCTGCTCGTCATCTACAAACAGATAGCTAATGTCTATTTTTTCATTCATGATATTGGGAGGAACAGGTTTCTCCACCGCACTAGACTGTTCCTTGTCTAGGAAGCGGGCTCTTTTCCCAAATCTTTGGCGGCTACTGTCTCTTTGACCTGGACCACGTTAATCTGATCTTTTGGCATTTTGCAGTGTATGGCGAAATGTCCTTTCCCACCACACTGATAGCAGACCTTCTCTTTCTTGCTTAACCATATGAATTCTTTGGGCTTATTTCCTGCACAGTTTGGTTGGTAGCCTCTTTTGCTCCTTCATTTCCCTTCGTGGGATTCAGATTTTGTACCGGATTAGACTTGAAGCTTCTATTTGGGGCAATGAATGTTGCCCCAAGATCTCCAGGTTGTCTACCATTTGTGAGGTAGTTATCTTCATTGCAAATACGGAAGACATCGCTAATGCAAATTGTGATAGGGCCAAAGGGCCGCTTGAAAAACGATTCTAGCATCAAAGTCATCTAACACTTTCTCTCCAGCCAGCATCTTCAACTCCTGGTAAAGTTGATCCACGAAGCTAGCAAGTGACTCATCTTTATGGAATTGAATTCCCATAAACTCTTGCTTGCTTTTTGACATGTGGGTTGGACTCCCAAAATCCTTCATTATGGCCGCCTTTGCCTCAGCATATGACCAGCTATCCCCCTCCAGGTGAGGTAACACTAAGTTTTGACAGTCGGTGTCCAGGCAGTTGATGACCATCAACGACTTTTGATGATCCCTGTAGCCATTCATAGTCATGTCAAACAGTCAGAAAAATGATGGGGCGTTATCCCAATGTAATGTTGGCAATTTAGGCGTTGCTCTAAATTCCTCCGAGTCCTTTCAAGCCAATTCTCTCAGTTTGGCTACTCAGCTAACTTATGGAGTGACTTTAGGCATCATCTCCAAAATGGCATTAAAGGCGGGTGGCATATTTCTTGGGGTATTTGACTTCCCAAGTATCATGCGAGGACTTCTCTCTTTGGCATCGCTGACCATATTGGGCTCACAAGCACATCTGTGAGCTTTCAGTTCCTCCACTTCTAATATCATTTTCTTGATATCCACACCAAACTTTCTTAAATGAACGCGATCTTCTTCTCGCACCATTTTCAGGAATAGGACCTCTCAAACAAGGTCCCCTTCTTTCTTCTTCAACGAGTTTACTTTGCCGAGTAACTCATTCCCAAAGTTGGCTACATTTTCTACTCCTTCCTCCATTTTGGCGACTCATTCTTCCAAGGCTGCAAACTCCTGATGGTCTGCTGAGTTTAAGGCATTCTGATTCACAATGGCGATCTCAGTGCACAGCTTGCGCATTTCTTTATATGACATTTTGGTAGATTCTTACTCAACTACCTCTGTAGTGAGCACCAACTTGTAAAAATTTACTTGAGTGGTTGATTATTGGCCATCAACCCAGTAACCTTTTTACTGCACAGGTTCAATTTCCCTGTGCACTTTGTCATGTTGTATGGAATGTATTAATCGTTAATAATATGGAGACTATTAACCATAGTTGATTATGAATTATATTTCAGCCTAACGCTCAGCCAGTACTTCCGATTAAAAACTTTGTAAGTCAACCTCATAGGGATTCATTCCCTATATTCTTGTCCACCCAATCTTCATTAAGATACCCTGGTGATAGTCTCTCTCGGCTCAACACACATTCAGCAGCTATCCCTGATTGTGGCTCCTTCATCTCTAGATCCCCACTCAGATCTTTACGCTTCTTCTCTGAGAGTCTTCCAATCATTGCCTTCTGCAATAATATCCTTGATATGGAATGAAACAATAGAAGATGATAGTTAACTATACACAGAATTTATTACTGTAAAAGTACTTGTTATCCTCAAACTAGAGTTTCCTAAGGGTTTTTTATAGTAAATCCTAGGGAATTATATAGTAGGTGACTCAGCTGTCTAACCCTAGGTTGACACCTCTTTGATGAAATGGCAGCCGTTGCCATTGAATCACCATACTTGTCTTGGCAGCGATAGTCTTCCCCATCCTTGCCAGGATTACATCATTGGACATCCTCAAGACCTCAAACAGAAAGAGTTGGAAAATGTGTTCCTAACATTTTCCTCTCAAACCAAGCAAACCAACCATAATTGGCTAGCAACCTGATTAGGTAATGGGACTTTTTACCCATTATGGCAGGTCACTTCACCAACCAATCAATTCGCTAGTTGCAGGTGGCATCACTCTACTCACAGCTCATTACTCATTCCCAATCAGCCAGTGATGAAACCCAACCAATCCCAATCGGTACACCTGATAGTTAATCACTATCAGATGCCTCCTATTTCATCAGCCACTCCACCCAATGAGATATTAGGTATTCATCTGGATTGACCCCATAGATATGACCAGGTGAATATTCCAAAATCCCCTGAATGTAGTCCCTCTGAAACTCAGGCCAACCAATTTCCAATTCACCTCGCCTTAGGGAATTTTCCCCTAACAATACCAGGTAATCTAGCAGGCTGGGAATATGGGCAAAAATCCCAATACTTGGATATCTCATACACTTTTTAGCACAGCCATTCGCTTTATAACCTCAATTTTCTGGGCTTGCGGCTGAAGTCCACTAGAGCTGATTATGAATCCAAGATATTCCAACTCTTTTTGGAAGAAGTGGCACTACCTTAGCTTGATCTTCAAGTTAGCTGCGGACAGTCTTTTGAAGACTTCTTCCAAGTGGTGCAAATGGTCAGTAAATGTCCTACTGAACACATTCATATTGTCCAAGTACACCAGGACGCATGACAACTTCAAGTCATTCAATATGGCATCCTTGGCTTTCTGGAACGTTGCAGGCGCATTTCATAGACCCTGGGGTATCCTCGTTGGTTGATACAACCCTTGAGTGGTGATAATCACACATTTCTCTTGGTCTTCCCTTGGAAAATAAATTTGTCAGTATCCAGATATCAGATCCATTGTGGAGAAATACTTCACTTCTCCCAATCAATCTAGTGCATCATTGATTTGTGGTAGTGGATATAAAATCCTTATTCGTTATCTTATTCAGCTTCCATTAATCAATCACTGTCTGATTAGAGCCATCCTCTTCACGATTAGGATAAGGCTCTCCCAGGGACTCAACGATGGAACTAAAAGCCCATGCTTCATTAGTTTACTGATTTCTTCCTTTACTACCATTTTGGCCACCTTCAACCATCAAATTGGCCTCATTCTTATCAGCAAATTTTCCCAGTGTTGAATTTGTAGATTAAATTTCTTAAGCATCCTAAGTTTTGATTGTCCTGGGTGAATACTTCCCAATAATTGTCAAATAATTCAAGCACCTCCTCCTGCTGTCTGTCCATCAGATCAGCGAGTTGCTCTTGATTGATCAGTAGATTCATTCTTTAAGTCACCCTGCTTGTAATCTCATTTCATCAATAGTACCTGTGAGTTTCTTAGGATTAGCTCGCTTATTAGATGTATTCTTGTTTCACTAGTCGGGAAGAGTTTCAGCTGATAAATCCTCAAATATGCTATGTGTCTTACAGTATTTCTTAACTGTTTGGAAGCTCACAAAGCTAAACAACAATATCTGTCTCTCTTGGTATCTTCTAGGGTAACTTTCCCTCTTTAATCAGGAACTTTCCAGACACAGGTAATTATGACAAGCTCCCCTGAATGCTTGTCTACACTCTTGATATGAAGATCGAATTAAGATAGGAAGATATAAGATGAAAATATGAAGATATAGAAAGATGATAATTTTACTTTAGGGCCAGGCGCCAGTATTTTATACCTCTAGGACTTATCCTGGCCATACTCATCTATTAGATGAGTTAATTAAAACCATGCCAATCTGCTATGGATTATGGCAGTGGTTATTAAAATATCCCCAAGTTAATTTGGCCCTTGAATTAACCTAATTACAATCATTTCAGCCCAATTGGAGGCACTACTACTCTCATAATCTGGAAGATTTTAGGCATAATATTAGCACCTCAGCGGTGTATATTTGCCTTTCATTAATCCTGATTACATTTCATCATACAGCTGACGAAATACAATAAGTGGTGGAAAAGAATATATAAAATTCAAATAATGATGCACCCCTAATCAGGACATCAGCAGGCCTCTCAATAGTACTAGGTACTCCCTATTTGGGCCGTCCATGTGCAAGTACTATTGCTTCATCATAAAGCTGATGAAATACAACAATTGATAAAAAAGAATATATGGATTTAAATAATGATGCACCCTTAATTGGGACGTCAGCAACCCTCTCAATAGTACTTGGTATTCCTAATTGGGAGGTCCATATGTAAGTACTATCATGCCAATTATGGTGATTGACAAATGTAAAATTATTCATTAATCATATTTGCATAAAATCATAAGAGCAATTAAGTTTGTGCCATAGATTCATCTGGTCCACCCAAGTGGTTCCCATAACTCGGCCATAAAGTAATAATACCATAGCTATTATTAGCTATGATAATTGGGATGATTTAAGTACAATTGAGGCAGCTTTGGGATGAATCTAGTTATGCAGATAAATTAGGAAGGATCAAAGGATCCATCAATGGGAGCAATATATCAGCTTTGATGGTTTTCTCAAAGGGTTTAACTTCAAGTCAACCATCAAAATCTAACATTTACCCCCACTTGACTGGAATATAAACCCTGAGTTTCCCAATTTTCTCCTCAATAATTGGTAACAACGCCTCTTCTTCACATTGTAGTTTTGTCGCTGCTCTTAATCCCAAATAAAGTCTCATTTAAATTAGTTGAGCCAAACATTATGTATGGGTATGTTTTTAATATTGCTTTAAGAGTCTCTGTTAGAGTATCTTATTTTTTTACCAACTTTAATGACATCTATTCGCCCTGTTTATTTTTCATTCAAAAGCTATATTAGGCCAAATTGGCGCATGGGAATGAAGAATCTGGTTCCTAAGCACCTCCCTCCCCAAAGCGGAGGAATAAAATTAGTTTTTTCTATTAAAAATTTACAATTTTCTTATTACTTGGAATATAGTCTTATTCTTTTTTTACTATATATATAGATGAAAGAATTTTCTTTCTTTTACTACTATTATATATTTTATTATTATTATTAATTTTTCTTATAACTATTATTTTAATTATTTGTATATACTTATGTTTGAATTCTTCTCTTCTAATCGTGCCACTTCCTAAACTTCCTTAGGAATTTTGCATGGACTCAATTATAAATATGGCCTGTTATAACCTCTTTGATGGTATAAACCTCGACGTTTTCTCAATAATCACAAATGGGTCAACCCAAATGCAATTTAACTTTTGTAATCAGCCTGATCCATGTGTGTTACAGAATAGTACCTCTTCACCAACTTCAAATTCAGCCAAATCATATTAACTTTTTGAATCCTTCTCATGTCTGGCCTTTTTAACAGCAAAGCTTTTGTTAAAGGCTTGAGCTTGCTACTTAATTAGGGTTTTGGCAAGCTTCTTGACTTAATGAGGATAACTGCTTTCACCAGGATCTTCTAGGACCAAATAAAGCAGCGATGGTAGGGCTGGATGTCTTCCATATAAGACCTGGAAAGGCGACAACTTTGTGGCCAAGTGATATGAAATGTTGTAAGCGAACACAGCCAAGCTTAGGAATGTACTCCATTCAGATGGTTTGCTTGAGGTTAACTTCCAGACAATATTCACAAGTGTCCCATTTACGCGCTCAACTTTTCCATTTGTCTCAGGATGGTAGAGAGCAGAGAGTACACCTTTTACTCCCATCAGCTGGTTAAGCTTCATAATTATGTTGGCTGTAAAATTGGTTCCATTATCAGTCAGAATAACCTGCAGGCAACCATGCTTGTGGATAACATTCTCAAGGATAAACTTGGCCGTGGTTGTTGCATCTACTTCCCAAATAGTTTTACTTCAACCCACTTAATTAAGTGGTCAATAGCCACGATGATGTATATGGCCTTAGAGTTGCTAGTGAGAAGTGGTCCAACAACATCTATTGATACAGTATGCTAAGCAAAATTGGGCCAAACAAGCTGGTAACATGTGCTTTTTTAGAACGGTTTTTCGCCTTGGCATTTGGCACAACACTCCAATGTTTCCTGAATATCAAAGTGCATCGACTCCCAGAAGTAGTAGATTTTAAGATGTTCCTTCATCTTCTTAAATCCACCATGACCTATGGCCTTATGAGCTGCCATTATTAGGTCTGTTTGGGCTGAGGGTCATGGAAAAATAACCTTTTTTCCTTAAATTAATTTGCAAAGTACCCCATTTTCAATTGAAGTGTTTTTTGTAGATCCATGATTAATTTTTGAACAGATTTGGGCTCATCCTGGAATTCTCCACTGACTATCTTTTAAAATAGCTCATCAGCGGCCAAACTAACAGTGGCAATAGTAGGTAAATGGGATAGGCAGTCAGCGTTTTGGTGCTTCACTCCTGCACGATATTTAATCATGTAATTATAGGCTTGAAGTTTTAGCGCCCACCGCGCTAATTGGCCCTCAGGTTCCTTCAAGTTGTTCAGCCATCTTAGGGATGAATGGTCCATAACAACCGTAAAGTGAGTGCCATTGAGATAGACCTAAAATTGCTTGTAGGCATATATGACCGCCTAACATTCCCATTCTTTCACCGTTTAGTTCCATTCATGGACATTTAAGGTCTGACTAGCAAAGGCAACTGGTTGTTCCTCGCCATCCTCCCCTATTTGAAACAAAACAGCTCTGACAGCTGTAAGCGATGCATCAGTTTGGACAATAAACTCATGCTCAAAATCTGGATTAGGAGGACTGGGGCCAATATTAAGGCTGATCAGAGCTGATTGAATGCCTCTTGACAGGCCTGATTCCAGTCAAATATGACCTTGTCCTTAATCAGATGAAACAACGCTCTCCAATTTGTGCAAAATCAGCAATGAATTGGCAAAAATAACCAATCATGCTCAGGAAAACCTGTATTTTGCACTTGGATCCAGGCTGTTTCATCTTTGATATTGCATCCAGTTTGGATGGCTGGGGTCGGAGTCCTTCCTTATTAATAACAAACCCAAGATATTCAAATTGATCTTTGAAAAATTGGCACTTCCGGGGTTTAATTTCAGATTTGCATCCGCTAGTCTCTAAAAATTGCTTCTAGATGTTACAGGTGGTCGGTGAAGGTGCAGCTAAAGATGTTTATATCATCCAATTAAACCAACACACAAGACGTTTTTTAAATCTCCAAGGAAAGTGTCCATCGCTCTTTGAAATGTAGCTGGGGCATTACAAAGACCTTGTGGCATCCTTGTCAGCTGGAATAGGCCCCCTTGAGTTATAATGGCGCATTTTTCGCGCTCATATTTGGGCATATCAATCTGCCAATATCCGCTTATTAGGTCCATAGCGGAAAAGAACTTTGCGCCTCCAAGTCAATCTAAGGTGTCATCAATCCGTGGGAAGGGATAAGAATTCTTCTTGGTGATGTTGTTTAATTTTTCAATTTATTGAGGTACGCCAACCAGGGGATGGACAGTACCAAATCACAACACTCAAAACGACAAAACAAAACTACATACCAGGTGGGAAGAAGAAACCGCTAACCCACTATGGCAAAGGGTGAGGAGGGGTTTGGGGGTTGGTTTTCAGAAAGACCCACCTCGATCAAGGGATGTTGGTTACAGTACCAGATCAGAGCAGAGAGCCAGGGCATTAAGGCATCCGCATAGTGGGGGTGGAGGTCAGCGTAGTAGGAGTTTTCCACTTCCTCATCAAGATAATGACGGGAAAGTGTTTCAACAAAAGCTGCGAGGAGAACTTCAGCTTCTTTGCAGGCTTCAGGAAGTTGGGTGAAAAGGGAGATGCTGTGGTGGGTGATTTTGGCTGAGGGGTTGAATGAAGCAGGCGTTGTGACATTCATAACAGCAACTTCAGCATCATTGAATAGTTTCAAGATGTCACTGCAGGGAGAATCAGGGAAGTCGGGGGGTGCAGAAGAGGGTGGGCAGGCCATGCTAGAGCTGAGCCACTGACTGGGCCACCGCAGTGCATAGTTTTGGGCACTGAGGAGAGGCCACTGCAGCTAAGGCGAGCTGGTGGTCACTTTGGAAGGAGGCTGTATTGAGCAGAGGAGAAAAATGGCGAGGGGCAGGGGTTTTATTGAAGTCAGGAAGGAAAAATTCTGCTTAACCATAATCGCCTTGGCAGAGAGGTTGACCTGTATGCTTACTAATGAGGACATTACCTGATTCGTCAGTCTCAGCCAATAGATCCCATGGATTTTGGTTCACTGGAATAGTGGCGTTCAAATTTGGGTAGGTGGGATTGAGCGAATGGGCAGCTGCTTGGGTGCGAATGGTGGTCCAAGCATTGCTCTGATTGGCTGGGGTAGATTTAGGTGGGAGAGTGAGGCTGGAGGTTTTGGGGGGGCTGATTTTCTATGTGGGCCCACTGAATGAGATTGGAGGGTGGGAGGGGGCAGCAAAGCGCCCCATACTGAACCTCCAGAAGGGAGCTCAGAAGCCGCAGCAGCGGACTTGGCCTGAGGGCACACTTTTTTTGCATGGTCGAGGCCAAAGCAGAGGGAACAAATCTGCCTACCATTATTGACCCAAGCCCAAAAGAAATGATCAGGCACTGCAGCCACACTAGCGCGGGGTGGGATTTGTTGGGCTATGGTATGGTGGTGTGGTATGATGATGGCTGTTGCATGAGGAGCAGCAAGGCGCTCCGCACCAGATGGAATAGCAAAGATGAGGTTGGGCTGAGTGCCATAAGCCATGAGCCCCGCGACCAACTGGTCATACAAAACCTGGGGTGGAAGATGGGATGGGAGATTTGCAAAGGATACCACCAGCGTGGTGTCTGAAGGGAGGCGAGTACAGGTTGTGGGAATGGGGTTTTTTTTTGTAAATTAGAGGAGTTTGTGCTGCCGCTTCAGAATCCTCCTCAGATTGGAACCCAACGTCAAAGTAGCCCTTAAAAGGGCGGAAGTCTATAAAGCCAGGTGGCGCAAAGGCCGCAGTGGCTAGGTAAATAATTGCCTTATTGGCATATGGGAACAAACGCTCATAGTCCACTCTGAGGCAATAGCGAATGGCGGAGCGAGGGAGGGCGAGAGGATGGGGCGAGAAGGGTGGACGCGCGCCAGGTGGAGCGCTAAGTCCCGTGGGGGGACAAAACGGTTGGAAGCAGTGGGCGAGCTGTTTGAGCCTGTCCAAACGCGCTTGCCTGCAGGGCGGAAAATGCTAGGTGGGGGTGCACTGCTGCCCCACACTGGGGTGGCAGGCGGCGGAGCCAAGGGCATAAAAAAATAGGTTTGGGAAGACGGCTGTGGATAAATAAAACTTAAATTTAAAATCGCTCAAAAGTGACTTCAAGCGGTAAAAGAAGATTGATGTTGTTTAATTTTTGATAATCAATGATGACCTGATTGCTCCCATCCTTCTTTTTTACTAATAAAATTGGGGCAGCCCAAGGGCTCTTCAATGGGACCAGCATTACACAATCTAGAAGTTCTTTTATCTCTTTAAAATGACTTCTTCTGCTGCTTTCAAATGTCTAATCAGCCATAGTTGGATGGGGTCATGGTCATCTGTGTCGATTGTGTGTATTATGTTTTTAGCACAACCTAAGTCAAATCATCTTTTGCAAAGATTTCCCGGTAAATATGAAATAAATTCTGGACTTGAGCTTTTTTATGTCAGTTAAGTTCCCTAATTTGTCCATAGGGACAACATTATTGATACTTATGATTTCATCATTGGGAAGTCCTATCTTGTCTAAGGTCCCAAACTTGTGTAAATGTCTGAATTTTGGTGCTCAGAAATAGATGTAGGTAGGCAATAACCTGATGTCTCCATATCTCAATGGGCCGATTCTGGAGGTTTGCACATAAGGTTTGAATTTCAGCATGACCTGGAATGACTATCCCCGGTGTGATATTCAGCTCCAATTGAGATCTACACCATGGCTGGTATATTTCCCCGTATAGTCCTTCTGGAATTTTAATAGTCAGCCCAGTAAGAATGACTACTTGAGTTCCAGGTAGCATGGTAGTCTGCTGATTTGATTGTAGTGGAATTCCCTTTGATTCTCAAATCTGCATTGGAAGGGCCTTAATTTTTGAACAGGATTTTGTGTACTCAATTGGGACTATCCCTTCCTTATAGGCCAGGTTAAAAAATAACTTCAGCTGTTTCTTTACAGCCTTTCCATTTCTGTTATAATAGATTGGGATGCTTTGCCCCAAGATAGTCAGCGTATCTTCCTTATGGTTCATGACAACACCAAATCTTCTTAGGAAATTGGTCCCAATAAGAATATTGTAGATGGTATTCAGCAAGACTATGGCTGGTGCTGTCATTACAATGGATCCAAACCATAATGGTAATGTGCTATAAGCCCCAAGCGACTTAGTATTATGGGCTCCTGCTTTACCATATTCTTGACAATGTGCAACATCGGGCGCAATTTTCAGCTTCTTTACCAATTTGGTGCTGACAATGTTGATAGGTGCCCCACTATCAACAATGGCCCAAACTCGAACTTATTTACTACAATATCATCATAAGTACATTCAGAGTGGGTATCAGAATCGTTTATTAGGTGAATATTGGAGTAAGTGTTCAGTTCCTAAGTGGGACATCAGACTTGAGCAGATCTCTGGAAAATTCTCTGCTAAAGTCTTCATAGGTATGACCACTTGCACGTCCTGTAATGTGGGAATATTGGATGAGCATTTAGGATGGTTACTCAGCCCTTGGCCAATGATTTGCTTAGCGTAGGGCTTTGCTACTTCAGCCCAAGCTTCTTCAGTGCCCTCTGATTGCTTTAATTCTTTCACTTTGGCCCAGGTGGTAACCTTATAGATATTGTCAGCCACAATGTGGTGTAAGCTATCTTTGGCCACTTCGTCAGCTAAGAAAAGCTTGACAGGGTCAGGTGGAATGTGCGTTAAGGCATTGGTGGAGGTCGAGCATTCCGCCTCTACTCCACCTTTTCTTTTCTAGCCTGCTCTTCATTGTTAATCTTTAAGGCCAAATTAACCCCAGGTTTCTTATCAGGCCATCGGTAGCATTGGCTAGAATAATGTCATTTTTGGCCACAATTATGACAGGTAATTGGCCCTGTTTTCTGATCATTTTTTGGATTTATGGGACGATTATTTTTTCCGTGTTCATTTAAATTTGTATTTTTTGGGCCTAAAAATCGAAATTTTGATTGCTCTTTGGGCCGATTAGGGGCGTCAAAGCTACTTGCACATTCTCTCAGATAATCCGTAAGTTCTAATGTTCCCCTGGGCTGATTAAAGGCTGGGATCATGACATGCTGCAAGTCTTGATATGGCTTGATGGCATGCTGCATTGCAATCTTTTCATCAAATTTGTCTATAGCACCTGAATTGAGTAAGACCTGAGCCTCATGGTAGAATCTATCCGCAAAGTCTCAGATAGACTCATTCCGCTGAAATCCAATATTGAGTAAGTTTGTCCTTCTGGCTGATATTTTATCAGGGCCTCCAAATTGTCTTACAACAGCCTTTTTCGCGTCTGAATAGGACCAATCATCTCCCAAATAGGGCATAACAAGATCAACACTATGTGATTTCAGACAATTAATGAGAGCTGTAGACTTTGCATGATCTGATCCTCCTTGCATAGCCTTTTTGAACAATTTTATGAATGAATGGATATTTCCTTCTTTGTCAAATTTTGGCAAATTCAAAAATTGAAGTCATCATGCCCAGAAACAGCCAGAGGAGTTACAATTTGTCTAGATTTGAACGTCTGGGGGAATCTTCAGTCAGAATTGAAGTTTGTTCATGATGAGTGTCATCCAGAGTTGGGATGGAAGCAAGAATTTTTGGCATTGAGCGAACATCCAAAATATCTTTTTCATTATCCATCTCAACTCTTGAGGATTCTGCTTCATTAAAACGCTCCAAACTGCTCGATTCAGACTCCTAAATTCGGGATTTATGTAATTTCTTCGGTTGTGTTCTGCCCAAATACTTGAGGTTCACTGCTCTCCCCCTTGAGGACTAGTCAAACAGTTGCAGCTTCTCTCCTTTAGGTCGTTGATTTCCTTTTTTAAGGTCTTCACATTCTTTCCAAAAGATAATTTGAGAAGCCAGTATATGCTTCACATCTTTGTCAGATTGGCAATGCAGTCATTAGTTACTGATAGTTGTGTTTGAAGATCTTGTTTTTCTTTAGTAAGTTCGATATTATTTGCTTTCATGGATGATATTGTTGACCAGAGTTTCATAAATTCTTCCCGAATTTGCTTGAATTCTTCCTCGTTGTTTGGCCCTATTGGCATGGCAGCCAGATATTCGATGCTCTTTTGCAATATTTCCAACTCAGTTCAGACATATTTATTGAGTTGAACATGCATATTTTTCAATTCCAAGTGGCTTTTCTGAGCAAATGTGGATTTTTTGGTTAAACGTTCAGTCTGAGATGACAAGAATTTGGAGTAACTCTCCAATTTCTGGCAGCATTTACTGACATTATTGACCCACCCAATGGTCAGTCCATGTAAAGAGAGGACCTCAGATGTAATTCTAAGAATTTTTTTATTGAGTTAATCTTCCAAGATGTTCACTCTTCTGTGGGCATCATTCACCTGTTCTGTATTTTCTACGATAGCCTTTCTAACTTCTTTAAAACTGGAATTAAGATTATCCAGTAAGCTAATCAGGAAGATCGCTCTTCCTCTTGTATTCTGTAAATTTCTGAAAGCTCTAAATTCTGTCGAGCCAGAATCCTTTAGTGCTTGATTGAGGGCTGTACAAAGCTAACCAAAAACTCGTTGGTTGCTTTTGTACAGTTGAGGCGTTTTTCCAAGGTTGCCATGGTCGCCTCTTGGTACTGAATTTACATCTCCATCTTGAAGGCCTGATCCTTCAAGTAGTAAAACAGGCCAAAAGTTGGGTCCATTTTCAATGTACTGATTCTATACCCATGAAATAGGGTCTCCATCATCTCCTTCACACTATTGGAGGCAAACTCAATAGGGCCGAATGTGTCCACATGCCCTCCTCCCACTGTGATTAGATCAAGGAGTATAAAGTGCTCTCCTCTGTATTCTAGCGTGCAGTGTTGAACTACTCAGTGATTTCTCTTCCACTGGTTTCCATGTCATTTTCGTTGTAAAGTCTGGCAGATCCTGCCTGATATTTGGATGAAATTATTCATATTAAAGTGTAACGTGGTTTTTAGTGAGCACCACTTGTGAGTTTTTGAGGATTAGCTCGCTTATTAAATGTAACCCTGTTTTGCTAGTTGGGAAGAGTTTCGGCCTGTAAGTCCTCAAATATGCTATGTGACTTATGGTATTTCTTAACTGTTCAGAAGCTCATAAAGCTAAACAACAATATCTGTCTCTCTTGGTCTCTTCTAGGGTAATTTTCCCTCTCTAATCAGGAACTCTCCAGACACAGGTAATTATGACAAGCTCCCCTGAATGCTTGTCTACACTCTTGATATGAAGATCGAATTAAGATAGGAAGATATAAGATGAAAATATGAAGATATAGAAAGATGATAATTTTACTTTAGGGCTAGGCGCCAGTATTTTATACCTCTAGGACTTATCCTGGCCATACTCATCTATTAGATGAGTTAATTAAAACCATGCCAATCTGCTATGGATTATGGCAGTGGTTATTAAAATATCCCCAAGTTAATTTGGCCCTTGAATTAACCTAATTACAATCATTTCAGCCCAATTGGAGGCACTACTACTCTCATAATCTGGAAGATTTTAGGCATAATATTAGCACCTCAGCGGTGTATATTTGCCTTTCATTCATCCTGATTACATTTCATCATACAGCTGACGAAATACAATAAGTGGTGGAAAAGAATATATAAAATTCAAATAATGATGCACCCCTAATCAGGACATCAGCAGGCCTCTCAATAGTACTAGGTACTCCCTATTTGGGCCGTCCATGTGCAAGTACTATTGCTTCATCATAAAGCTGATGAAATACAACAATTGATAAAAAAGAATATATGGATTTAAATAATGATGCACCCTTAATTGGGACGTCAGCAACCCTCTCAATAGTACTTGGTATTCCTAATTGGGAGGTCCATATGTAAGTACTATCATGCCAATTATGGTGATTGACAAATGTAAAATTATTCATTAATCATATTTGCATAAAATCATAAGAGCAATTAAGTTTGTGCCATAGATTCATCTGGTCCACCCAAGTGGTTCCCATAACTCGGCCATAAAGTAATAATACCATAGCTATTATTAGCTATGATAATTGGGATGATTTAAGTACTATTGAGGATGGTTTTCTTGAAGTGTTTATTTTCAATTCAACCTTCAAATTTTAACAGTCCCAAAATCTTTATATTTCCTCAATTCAGCTGTCAGGATTAGAGGACAAAATGCTATGATCAAATTCTTATCAATCTTCATCACTTTTTCACTCAAATTCGCCAGGAGAACTTAAATTTCTCCATGGCCCAGCATAATTATTCCAGGAGCCAGCCAAGGCTCTAGTCTGGACTTCTTCTAGGGGCTTCCAACTTCTCCATACAGCAGCTCAGGTATCTCCAATGTCAACTCCGTGTTGATTATGCTCTATAATCCTGGTGTTAAGGATCTCAAACTCCTGTACCCCAACGGATTACCCAATTTACCAGGATTTCTGTCAGCATTTCTTGTCACTTTTGGCCAACTAATTGGATATGAATCAGGACAATGCCATCGTTGTAGTTCAGATAGATGAAGTTATTCTTCCTCATTAGTATAGCTTCCCTATTTTTATGATAAACCAATTGTAACGCCTGACCCAATATGGTCAACGTATCATCTTAAAAGTTACATTTAACTCTGTACTTCCATAGAACTCCCTCTCAATCAGAATTCGTAGCTTTGGTTGGCCAAAACTATTGCTGGGGCAGATACCACTCAGGATCCAAATTGCAGTGGTAGAGCGCTATATGATCCACAGGAGATGGTAGTATTCAGCCCAGACGTCCCATATTCTTTCTTGTGAACTAAATCAGGAGAGATCCTCATCTTCTTCACCTGCTAGGTCGTGACAATATTGATAGGCGCTCCACTTTCAACTATCACCTGCACCCATACTCAATTAATCAGTATATCTATATACATACACTCAGAGTATTGTTAAATCGTATTTACTGAGTGTATAGCGGCATTATTTGCCAAATTGAGGGTGTAAATTATCTGCGTTATCAAATCAGGAAACAATTTCTTATTTGTGCTAAGGGGGATAGTCAGGTTTGCCTCATTTAATTTGACCTTGATCAATTCTTCTGGATTCTACGCAGCTCAAATCTTGTCCATCAGTTGTCATGCATACAGCTGAGCAACTTCCTTAGATTTTTCAGGGTCAATCTACTTTTCTCCATATTGGTTACTGAATTCACATCTAAATTTGACACTTGATATAGTTGATCCTGCGCATCATCACTGACAAACATTTCACTAATGTCAATTTCTTCATGTAAGAAAATCAAGGGGGAATGGGGTTTTCCGCGGTTCTATACTATTCCTTATCTAGGCCATGGGCCTTTTTCCTGACTCCTATGCAGGTCTGGACTATTTTGCCTAAACCACTCTGGTCTGTTCCTTAGACTTATTGCAGTGAACAGCAAAGTGTTCTCTTCCTCTGCACTGTTAACAGCATTTTTCTTTCTTATCAATCTGCTTGAACTCTTCAGGCTTATTTCCCAGCACAGTTCAAACATTGGACTCCTTAGCGCCCTCAGTCCCCTTTGTAGGATTCAATTTTGTACTGGACTCGGTTTAAAAACTTCTATTAGGGGCATAAAATGTAGCTCCTAAATTTAAAAATGATCCAACATCTGTGAGGTGGTAATCTCAGTAGCAAACATGTAAGACATCTTTAATGTAATCGTGATAGGGCCAAAGGGCCTCTTGCAATGCAATCCGTTAATTAAAATTGTCCAGTACTTTTGCTCCAACCGAAACCAGCGATTCTTGGTAGAAACAATTGGCGAAACTTGCTAGATTCATTCTTCTAAAAATTGATTCAATTGCTTGCGATGAAACTTCCAAATTATTTAATGATGGCTAAGCTTTTGATTCTGATTATGACCAGCTGTCCCCCTCTAAACACTAGGTTCTGACAATCAGTGACTAAACAATATTGTCAAAGCCTTTTGACAATCCCATAGCCAAACATTGTTATGTTGAATAATTGGAAAATTCAGGGACATTATCCAGATGGAATTTAAGTAATTTTGGTGTAGTTTTAAATTCCTCTTAAAGTCTCTCTAGCCACAACTCTTGGTTCATCTAATTGACTAATTTGAGGAGTGATTTCAGGAGTCATCTCTGAAATAGCTGTGAATGAGGTAGCATATTTTGTGGCATAGTCAACTTCCCAATTAAAGTTCTTGGGGTCTTCTCTTTGCATCAGTTTCTGCATAGGTCTCACATTCACATATATGATTTTTCAACTTTCGACTTGTTTAATCAGTCACTCTATATCTGTGCTGAATGCCCATAATTGAACGCAATCTGCTTCAAGTTACTCTTTTAAGAATAAACCTTCTCAAACTAAATCCACTTCCTTTTTCTTTAATGATGTTACTTCTCCTAGTAACTCATTGCTAAAAATAGAGACACCTTTAACTCCTTCCTTGATCTTGGTAACTCTTTCCTTTAAGCCAGCAAATTCTTGATTGTTCAGAACTCAATTCATTCTTGATGATGGTTGCCAACTCCGTCCAGAGTTATCTTAACTCATTCTTGTATGACATCTTATCATAATGTATCCTACTTCAACTACAATCCCTGTAGTGAGAACCAATTGTTAAAATTTAGGGGCTTAGCTGCTCATACAATATTATTAACCTCTAATTAATAATTTGCACAGCTTCAGTTTGTAAATCTTCGCGTTGTCTGATGATATATGATATACAGTTGAAAATAATATGAAGACTATTATCTGTAGTTATATAGTTAGCCGGTGTTGGTCCAATGCTTGACTGGTATTCCTCCTCTTAATACTCTAGATGTCTTCAATAGGGATTTATTCCTTATCCTCCTAACTCGATCCACGCTCAGATCCTTAGTTTATGGCCTTACTTCTCTGGTGATATGAAGTCATCAGCAATTCTTGTCTCAGCTCAGCTTCTCTTATAAAGATCCTCGATTGATACTCTTTATTCTTCTGAAGAGTTCCTAATTAAAGCACACAGCAATAACTTCCTGAAGAAAATAGAACTAAAACGAATAATGAATTCCGCTAAGTCTGTTTTTATTAAGTGAATTATCAGGGGAATTTATAGAGGGAATTTCGCTCAACCCTCAGTTGGCGCCTCATCCTTGAATAACAGCTGATGCCAACCATTACCCTTCATCGTCTCACCAGCAATGGTCTTCCCCTTTTGGTTAGGATTTCTTCATTGGACATCTTTGAGACCTAAATGGAAAAATTCAGAAAACGTGTCCCTAACATTTTCTACTTGATATCAGCAAATTAACCATTTTTTGGTGAGATACCTTCTTAGGTAATGGGACTCGTTACCCATTATGGAAATAACAAACCGACTTTTTGATTCTAAAGTTGCAGGCGGAATCACTCGCCTTGCAACTTGCTCTTTAAATTCCTAATCGCTTGTGATGTGACACAACTGATCCCAATTGATACACCTGATAGTTAATCATCAATCAACAGTCAGATGCCCCCATTTTGTCAGCAACTCTGCCCAACGAGATCTTAAGCATTGACTCAAGTCAACCCTTGATGGATCCAAACCAGGTGAATCACCAAAATCCCCTTGAATATTATTACCCCAAAATCAGGTTCAACCAATATCCAATTCACTTGCTATAGGGAATTATCCCCTAGTGATCCATGGTAATCTAAACGACTGGAAAATTGGGCAAAAGACCCAACAGATGGTCTCAATAGTTTGCAGAGTGGTTTGGTGGTTATTTGGGTAAATTTACTAGGATCAATGGCTTTGGTTGCATGGATGGTTATTTAGTCAAAATGATTGTTTTACAGGGATTTCCAAGTAGTTGGTAATTCTTGGTTATGTCATTATGAATAATTATTTAAGCTAAGAAAATTGGTGGTTATTTAGAAGAATTAATATGTTCAATTGTTTTACATTGATGAATCCCCCCTTGGGTTAGGACCATCTAGTACTAAAAAATATGTTCAATTGTTTTCAATTGATTTGTAGGCTATTTATGTAAATTTAATAGGCTCAATGTTTCAATGTGCCTGTGACTTGATTTATTTGATAGGTAAAAAAATAATATAACACGCTAGCATCCATTTTGGTATAGTTAATCTGTCAACTTGATATATTTAATTTATGATTATTCTTGAAAATTCTTTTTAAGAAAATTATAAAATCTGATTAGCCCAAGAATTTTAATATAAACTTGTTATTTTACATGATTTTATACGTTTTAATTAGGTGACAAGTTAATAGCGATTGGTTGGCTTTAAAATTGAACTCAACCTGAAAAAATCTATAAATAACATGATATGATTTGTTTCAGTAATTGATAGCGCCAACTGCTTAGCTAAAATCATTTACCCTATAAATCATCTATATTACCAAATGCTTAGCCAAAAATATTGACCTAAAGTTTAATGATATAATTAGTGATTAGTCATTTAGTCATTGCTATCTCTAACTACTTAAACACTACCATTGACATAATTTTTAACTACAAAGTGATGGGTAGTGTTTCAGTAATTAACATCATATACTAAGTATTTATTATAAAACATCAATTGTGTTGGCATTTGCACTAAAAAAAGTTCTAAAAAATAAAAATAAAACAAAAATTGTTTGAACATCTATCTCCAGAATCAAGCCTTCAAGAATTGTATGAATTGTCACTTAATAGACCCCTGCCCTTAAATGGCTAAGGTTAATAAAGAGGGCTCAAGAATTGTCACCTGATGTAACCTTATCGCAGTATCCAGGATTTCTACCTTAAAGCTCTAGAAAGATGGGAAGATGATAATCCATAAGCTGCTCAAAGAAGATGACCATGGCTCAACCTTCTTATCTGGATGAGGAGTGAAGATCCTGCACAAGGGGGACATAGACGTCCTATCTTCCACAGCTATCTACTATAGGGCACTATTTTATCCTATATATGATTAAATTCTTTTATCTAAAATAATTTATCATATTTTTCTCCTTCAATTATATAATTTTTTTGTCCCTTTGCATAAAGCAATATCAACAATATATAACCCAGGATAGTTACTTACACATTAGATTCTTTAGAAGAGAAAGTGCATTACTATTACCTCTTTAAAGCAATTATGCCCTTTGGTTCCATCCAAAAGGGATTGATAGTTTCATTCCTTACTGCTCTAAGAAAACAAGTATCTTTGAGATCTGGCTTTCTCCTTGCAAAAAAAGCCAAAACATGGTGCTCACTACAGGTGCTATAAGTTATAACTAGTGAAAACGTTGATTATGAACCATAGAAGACAACTCTAGAAATGAAATTCCTCCTCAGATGTATAGAGGAGCATCATAATGTTTTAGTACATCTCAAATTGAGGTACAATCTTTAAAAAACGAACCTAAAATTTATAAGCTACCTCAAATTTAAACTACCTTAGCCAGATCTAGTCAGCATTATTTTAAAGCTGACAATTAGATCACACCATTTTAAACTCTTAAATTAAATTTGTTTCACTGAGAGTTTAATACAGTTGTTCACAAGCTGCCGATAACCCTTCTTGTATGTGGAGCCTCTGTGATTCAGCTACCTTGGCAAGCAATGAGCTGGTCATTTTAGATAGAACCCTATCTGCTCCAGCTAATACCTCAATCCTCCATCATCTCCTTCAGGTACTAGGGCTTCATCACTAAGAGGTTTTAAATCAAATGGGTTGATGCAGGGCCTCAAGTTTAATTTATAAATTTTACAAAGCCACTTCTTTTATAATTTAGAAATTGTAAAGCTTCCAAGATGACCGTCGCCTTATCAACTATGCTTAAAGTCAAATTGCCGTGCTGGACTGTAGAATTTTTAGCTAAGTGAAGACCCACCACATTCAATGACTATAAAATGTGGTATCTGAAGTATGCAGATATATAACACATCTCATTGGAAGCTGCCGATGGACTCAGGTTCTGGAATAAGCATTAGTTCAACTGATAATTCAAATGAAGTGTTTCTTGACCAACTGCAACGCAGGACTACCACCATTACCAAAGAGCTTCAAGGGCCCCGCAGACCTGAAGGGACACAAGTGCCCATGGTACCACCAAAATTTTTGGTTCTGAAAGGAACTGTACTCCAAAGGTATAAGAGGACTTAGATGCCCTGAAAGAGCTGAAGGATGACTGGATTTCAAGGGGTTACCAGGCCCATGGGGTAAACGCCCTAACTAAATATTTTATGCAAGGAGATTATCAAAAAATGGAAAACCTTCAAAAACAATTTGAGTAATTTCATGAGGTTATGGAGTTTACCCTGATGGTAGTCCAAATACTTATGACGTTACTTTAAGAGTGTTAAAAAAATGAGAATGTACCAGAAATTATGAGTTTACCAATAAGCGATTTGGAAAGGTGGGTTTAAATATATGCTAACCTAAAGGCTTGAATAGCAATTGTGAGTCAAAAGTTCTAATTCTAAAGTCTCAAATTAACCAGAAAGCAACGTTTTTATCTCAACTGATTCTGGAATGAATTACAAAATGACTTGGAAGAGTATACAGAGACAGATGTACAAACAAGTTCCCTGAGGATATGTTTTGTCAGTGTCTACAAACCTTTTTGCATCATCAAGACTGACATTAATACCTTCTCTGTACCATAAAGCTCCCTTTTTCAAACCCAGTTTTAAGTAATAATTTGTTCCCATCTAAGAAACTTACATCATTTTTAAATGCATATAAGAGCGCTATGGAAGAAGCCACAATTTTTAAAAAGTGAAGCATATTCACTTCTGCCTTTGTGGGGAAGACCTGAGAAACTATGACCCCCACCTTTGTAAATGGAAGACTTGATCCCAGGTATACCCACTATTAAAAGAGCTTGGTAGTTGCCAGAACCTCTTAAATCAAAAGAAAGCTTTAATGGCCATTCGCCTCAACAAAAGGGAAATCCTCCAGTTTTTTGCGTCATATTCATGCTAGCGCCCAGATTTTAGATACTGATTGCATTTCTTTAGATAGTGCTATCACCGCCATTATCTCCACCATTGAGTCTTGGGCTGAAGATTAGCACCACAAGATAGTCCTAAAAGAACCTTTGCATGTATCCAGGAAATCAAGTGGGCTCCAAATGAGATCCCAGTGGCTATCTTGAATAATCACCCAACCTTGGTTCAGCTCCTCCTAGACCAATAGTACACGACCTAGAGACCAATGAGAAATACATGCATTTCTGTTACTACTGCAAAGGCCGTCAGAACACTAAATAGGAATGCTAAAAGTGACATGCAGATGAGGTGGAATGTGAGTTGCTGTAAAAAGGGAGGTCAGTATGAGGAAAGAGTCTCTTTGTGCTGACACTCCCCATACTAGCCTCTACAAAAATTTTAATTCCCCAATGAGGTTGTCACCAAAGAACCGTAGGACCTTGATCCAAACAATCCTGATAATGAGCACTTTGACACCACTTGCTTTTCTGATGAGTCACCAAAGTTTCTCACATTACCGCCCCAGATTAAATATTCTAGTTACTTGGGATAAAGTCAGGTCCCTAAGATCCCTTTACTCATATTGTTGACACTGGGTATACAATGAACATTATCTCTATAAAACATGAAAAACAAATTGTGCCTACCTACCCCACTACATAAGTTATGCATCGATGGGCTTCAGTGCACCAGATCATTAGGGGTCTACTATGAACTCCTCCTCAAGTTTGGAAAATTTTAAGAAATATCTCATATATAGCCTTAGAGCATCCCAGTTATGAGCTACTGTCAGGCACCCAATTCTTCTGGGATTATAACGCCATTATTTGTTAAGCGAAAAAATTTCCAATATCTAATTGGTACTTGCATTCCCTTGGTGTTTGAAAAGGCCAAGGATATTAAGGAGCATATAAAGGCTCACACCGGTCTATTGGAGATGGAGAATCAGATTTATTGGCTTAACTACCACGTCTGAGGTTCATGCATTTGACTACCACCTTGTGTAGTTGATAGAGCTGAGGAAATGCCTGTATGCTCACCAGGGTCACAGGTCATACTAGACATCTGAGTCCAGGTAATCATTCTGGAAAGAAATCTTCTAGAGATCCAAGAGGAAAATATCTATTCACAAAAGAGAGTATAACTTGCCCAAGTATTCTCAACCATGATTACACAAACTCAATATCTATATTGCTAGCCAACTTAACTCCATAAGCTTGCACCACTGGATCCAAAACTATTAGCCTACTATTACTTTGTACCCATCAATGATAACAGCTGTTTTTATGTGTTTAGAAGCTTTTGCGACTTTGGATTAGAATATCCTTCCACTGTGGCTCTAGTTACAAATTTGATAGCAAAAAACCTCGCCACTGCACAAAGAAAAAAGGTTGATAAGCTCTTTGAGGAGTACTCCAACCTATTCTCCGCGTCCTCAAATTACTTCATCATAATAAAAGGGGCCATACACAATGTGGAAAAAGGGGACGATTCCCCTATATGCTCATGACCCTACCAGAGAAGCAAGGTAGAAGAGTCTCAAATTACTTCTGAGCTAAGGAGTTGCTAACTTCAGGATCTCTGGTGCCATCTCAAAGTCCCTATATGTCTTTTATTTTACTTTTTTTTAAAAAATGGAAGCCATTGGGTCATCATAGAATACCATAAACTTAATTCATTGACCCAGAAGGATATATATTTCCTCCCACGGATTGTTGAATCTATACAACTCCTAGCTGGATATTAGGAATCATAAGACTCAGAAAGGCATGAGCGGGTTTTGAACTCCAGCTGCTCCGGAGGAAGCAGAGAATCCTAACCACCGTAGCACAAAGGGTAATAATAAAGAATAAATGAACGAAAGGAATTTTACTTCCAGAAGGGCCCACTGATCTTTCTAACAGAGAAACCAAGCAAGCTAATGAAGATCTTACCATTTGGAGGTCCATGGAATCTACTGCCCTAGCTAAAGAGATTCAGATTCAAAGGAAATCCAAGTCACCTGACACATCCATAAAGAGATCACCTTACCCTACTCACTCCCAATTATCACACAAAGTTCCCCTTAGGCAACCAGAATATCTCAGGTAAAAAATATCTCTGAATTTTGATTAATAAAGTATCCTTCAATTCCTTTAGTTTTATGACTAGTATTCATTTTGCCTGTATCTACAGAAGACCTTGCCCATTTGAAGTGAACATATTAGCTTCAATGACATATTTCCGTTGAGAGATTGCTTTAGGGAACCTAGTCACTAAGAGATTCTGCTGGAACCACATTTGACTCATAATAAAACTGCCTTCAAAGGCCTTGACCTTCAGAGAGGACAATGAAGTCCTACACTGGGGCCCAGTATTTCTCAGTGATGAATCTTTTCAGAGGGTACTGGAAGTTTGAATTAGTATCTGAGATTAAAATAAGTGCTCCCTAATCACAAAGAAAAGGTTATATAAAACGACCTACATGCCACAAATATATGTAATGCCCCTACCACATTCCTTTTTTTAGTACTAGATATGCCCCTACCACATTCCAACGTGCTATAAGCGTAATCCTGGGTGATTTGAAGTTGTCCTTCATCCTGGCATACCTTGACAATATTATCATATTTTCTAAAACTTTTAATGGCCATTGAAAGCACCCTCATCAGGTTTTCAATCAACTCAAATAGGCATCAATAAAACATAAGCCCACCATGTGTTGTTTTTCATCCAGAAATGGAATTTTGGGTCATAAGGTCACCAAGCGAGAAAGCTAACCTTAACCAAAAATAGTTGTTGTAATAGAGAAGATGACACACGAAGAGTCTTAGGACCATATGTGTGTTTTTATGTATCGCGGGGTATTTTAGGAACTTTATCACGTGTTTTACTATCAGTGCCAAACCTCTGGTGTATCTACTGCATAAGAACGTCCCTTTCAGATAGAACCCAGAGCCAGACCAGTCCTTTAATCTCCTTAGACGTCCCTAATCACTAGACTGTTCTTGTTCATTGATATTTTTTCAGGCCCTTAATTTTATTCACCTATGCCAGTAAAATAGCTGTGTGGCCTATTATGGCCTAACTAGATGAGCAACAAGCGGATTGAACCGTGGCTTACTTTAGCCAAACTTTATCAAAGGCCTATGGAACTAGAATGTCATTGAGTGGGTTTATGGCCATACTATTTGCAATTAAGCACTTCCATAATTATTTATATGGAAACCATTTTATAGTTTTCATTAACAACGCATCAAAAAAAGTGGCTCCACAAATGCATGAGCCTAATGGTTGATTGATCAGATGGCTCTCCACATACAAAGTTATGACTTTAGCATCATACACCATACTGGTACAACCCATTAAAACGTGGATTGGTTATCAAGGATGCCAATTTTGACACTTTTATATTCAAATAAAGCCTATACAATTAATTTTGCTGACTGGATTGTTGTAAAATGATAACTTTAGGAACTTTAAAACTCCATGATCAATGTCCAAAAACATATATATGTAGGATGTCGTGTTGTATAATCTAATTGTTGGAAAGCGGCTATCCTATATGTGATCCTCTTTACAAACTGAAAGCACCTGAAAATAACTCAAACATATGACATGGAGTATTCAATAAACCTACAGGATAATGAGAAAACAGTGCTATTGAGACTGAATACTTTTGACTATACAGGATGTATTTGAAGCCTGTCTAAAATTCAGGACCCAGGATTGGCCAAGCCCTTGCTATCAGCATGAGGTTGTAGCACCTTCTTTGCTATTTAGTATCATAAGGATGGATGTCATAGGGTCCCTTCCATGGGCCTCCAAGGTCATTAATATATACTACTTGCAATTGACCATCGCATTAAATGAGTTAAGGCCAATCCCATTCCTAATGCTACTGTTAAAACCACAGCTTTGTTCCTGTTTTGCTCCATTTTCACCCATCACAGATGCCCAAGGGTTTAGCCCTCAGACAAGGGGTAAACTTTAGATCCAGGTTGTTTAAGAGCTAAGCCCTTATTTAATACTAATCAGCACTTTACTTCTCCATATAATTGTAAGTCCTGGGGAACGTCCCCTGGCTGTTGATTGGGCCATCTTCCCATTTCCAAGTAAGAAGACACCAAAGAGGATGGCAATACCTCTTATTACTTAGGGCGATCTCGCTCACATAGTAGATGAGCAATGGGTAACAGCTCTTCTGCTTCAGACCCCACCCCAAGTCCCCACACTCACCTTGGCAGAACTGTTATGGGAATTAGCGAAATCTGCGCCAATATTGTCAAATTGAAATCAGCCAGAATGCCCAATGGATCCAATTCGATCAATATGTTGATCAAACAAAGAACCTTCCTACCAAAGTCGTCAAGGATTATCCTTGACAATCAGGCTATACCATTGGGCGCCATAAATGAGGGTTTAAAGCCTCCTGTTGGCAATTTGGGCATTAAAGCCAATGTGATGCTACTGACCAAATGAATGGTCCAGCAACTGAGCATGGGCGGGTTGGGTGTCCTGAACCCGTTCCCAACCAAATGGACCTGCCCCTATGTGGGGTGGCCTTGGGGGATTCCTGTCACTCATCAGGCCAAATGCTGGCATGCCAACCATTGGAAATGTAGCCGAGCCTCAGCTCAGATGTAAGAGGTTGAACTGATGCTTTGGTCCACTGCCAAATTTTGCAATGTTGGTTCCCAAGGAACAAACACGCCCACTCCCAAACTCTCTGGTTAAGTCGAAATTGAGGGTCCTGATCCCGAATTGTCACTACCCCAATCAACCACTATTAAATCAGTTGCATAGCACTGAGAAAATTGTTAGTCGATTTTCTTTATTTCCTTTTAATAAAATTTTGCCAAAAAACCAAATATTTTTGATTATCTCTTATGACTGCATCCCTGATAGTGTTTCCCTGGTGGCCCATCTGTCCATATACCAGATGGGCTCTACCAGCAATCTTGGTCACTATGGCCCTCTCCATCATCAATTGGATTCAGCGATTCTGATATTTTTGGCTCTACAACCCAGTTATCACTAACTTCCGGCAGCAATACATGGGGATCTTGTGGCCTTATGTCCACCAATTGCAAGAGAGAATCTGTCTCCTTGCTGCCCCGGTTAAAATGACCTCATATGCTGAAGAACTCATCGAGACTATCTCAGCGATCTCACCCCCTGCAGCAAGACCCCCTGGGTCAGTAGTGGGTTCAGTGTGATTCGTTGTTGAGATCATACTCACTATTGTGCTGCACCAACAATTATCATTTCCCAATGCCCTGCTCCATATCTAGTCATTTGTTCAGCGATGCCTCTGGCATTCTGGCTTGCATTCTGGGTGCTTATGCATCCTGACTGGCAGGCCAGTTTAAAATTCTTCTGCCATTTCCACGACAATAATCCTATAATAGTGAGGTGGTAGTAAGTGTAAATGGTATTATAGTTTCTTAAGTTTATTCAGAGTACGCCAACCAGGAGAAGGTCATTACTAATACTCGATGAGCAAAAGAACTGAATGGAATAATTGAACAGATCAAAACCAAAAACTAACCAAAATATAAAAACCAAAAAATAGAACTTCAACCAGGCAGGGAGCGGAATACCGCTAACCCACCATGGCAGAAAGTGAGGGGGTCAGGAAGAACTTTTACAGACATATCCGGCTGGTCATCCTAATTGAAGTTGTAGAAAAGGACAAGAACGGAGAGCCAGGGTGTGGGGGCATCAGCGTGGTGGGGGTGTAGGTGGACGAAAAGATGGTTACCTTCCTTAAGATCAGCTTGGTATATAGCTTCAACAAATTCCACTACTTGGTGCTCAGCTTTCATACAAACTTCAGGAAGTTGAAAAAATTCTGTGAGACTTTGTCAGATGATTTTTGCAGATGGGTCAAAATTTGCTAACTGGGCCACCTGCATGACCGCATTAGTGGCTTCAGTGGCCAATTATGTGATTTCCTCCTGCACAATTTTGAGGAAATCGTGGGGGGAATTTGACTATGCTCATCCCAAGGTGGAATTGAGAAATGGATTAGGCCACTGCTTTGCATAAGATTGGGCAATGGGGTGAGGTCACCACTGCTAAGGAGAGCTGTTGGTCACTTTTGTAGGGGATGCCATTAGGTTTAGGAGTGAATCGCTTAGGGGATGGGGATTTGTTAAATCATAATTATAAAATTTGGCTCAAGCACAATGGAGCAGGTCAAGAGGTTCACTGAAGTCCTCATTGGTGACAATGTTACTTGATTCGTCAGTATTGGGCATTAATTCCCATGGATATTATTTCACAAAAATAGTGGATGAAGAATTTAGGTGGGCAAAAGTAGAATGGGCTGCTTTGGTCTAAATGGTGGTTTAGACGTGTTTCTGATTGGTTTGGGTGAAATTGGGTGGGATAGTGTGGATGGGTTTGGTGAAGGCCAATTTCTCATTCTGGCCCATCAAATGAGAACGTTGAGCGGGAGGGAGCAACAAAACACTCCATTTGGAATCTGCTGAATATGGCTCAGAGGCCACACCAAAGGAAGTAGCTTGGGGGGCGGTATTTTTTGGAATGGTTTAGTCTGAAGAAGATGGGACAAATTTGGTGACCATTGTCCACCCAAGCCCAAAAGAAACGCTCAGGTGCTGCATCTATACGAGCATGGAGGGATTTGTTGGGCTATGGCAGGGTGGTGTGGGATTATGGTGGAAGTGGCTTAAGGTTCAGCAAGGCGCTCTGCTCCAGAAGGAAGAGCAAATACCAGGTTGGGCTGTGTCCCATAAGCCAGAAGTCCCGCCATCAGCTTATCATACAAATGTTGGGGTGGAAGATGGGAAGGAGGGATGCAAATAACGCCACCAGTGTGGTGTCAGAAGAGAGCCAAGTACAGGTAGTAGGGATAGGAGTGTTTTTTTAAATAAGTGGAGTCAAAGCCGCTGCTGCAGCACTCTCCTCCGTTTTGAAGCCAACATCAAAATAGCCCTTAAATGGGTGGAAATTGATATAGCCAGCCAGTGCAAATGCATCTGTGGCTACTTCAATAATTGCCTTGTCAGCATATGGGAACAAACGCAATAATTGACTCTTAGGAAAAATTGGATGTTGGAACGAGGGAGGGTGAGAGGATGGGGGAGAGAAGGGTGGATGCTCGACAGGTGGAGTGCTAAGTCCCATGGGGGGACAAAATGGCCTGAAGAAGATGATAATCTATTTGGCCCCATGTGAAACGTGTTTGCCCAGAGGGAGGAAAATGCTTGTCAGTAGAGTACTGCTACCCCACATTGGAGCAGAAGGCGGTGAATCTTTGGACATTTTTTGGAAAATGGGAGGGGCCAGACGGCAGTGAAGAATTAAACTCTTTTTTCTTTAATAAAATTTGCTCAAAGTGAGATCATGCAGAAAGAAAAATTAGTACTCTAGTTTCTAGTCTTTATAAAATGGCATCCTTAGACCCCATTTGATGGAACCATTAATTTTCATCTGCCCTATTTGCTTATTACATAAGCTATCACTGGATAATTAAAATGTCACCATTCCAAGATCTGTATGGAAGAGGGCCTTGACTGCCCAGTAGTGTTCAGCCCTTAGTAGTATCCACTGCTCCTGAGACCGTTGAGCTAACTTTTGGGACCATGGGGGTTGATACCAAATATCCTTTTTTTGAGGCCAGGGGACCCAAAGTTCCTGGGTGTTATAATTATACGTTTTACTTTTCTTGGTTAGAAATTCTTCACTCAGGATACTATGCCTTGAGTGGTAAATTCTTAACATATGTTCATCCCTAAGTAAATAGAGGTAGACCAATTTGACTTTAAATGCAAAGAAGAGAGTAATCTTTATTTGCTTAAAATCAAACCTTTATGGGATTTCAGAGAGCTTTCCTTGATAAATATTTAAGCATTTCAAGATAGAATCTATATGTGTTACCGTTTGGGATTCTATGGTAGGAGGGTATTTCAGTTTAATAGGATTTGCTCACCGCATGGATCAGGTTTGAACCTCATGATTTAGAAGCTTCAGGAGTGAATTAATCAACTTTAAAAGTTGGGGGTTGATATCCAATGTTGGAAGGCTGTGATTTCCACCAGGGATTATCCCTAATAAATGTTTGAGTTATTATGGCGGATCAGGATCTATTCCCTTCATCTGACTCATTTGAATCTTCAATTTGGGTAGGAATTCTGACAACGCCCCATTCTAGATCTTGATATAGGAGGAAAAATTGATGGAGAAAGTGACTTTGTACACTGTTTAATAAGGTAACCTGAACAACCTCTACAATTGAGTGTTTGTTGCCTCACTTATAAATGACTTTGTAGGGAACCAAACAGTTGGTGCCTAAATTTGTTGTTGTGACTTCCAGACAAATGATGTTAAAAAAGGGCTAGGTCACCCAGTTGGAAGTTGTGCAGGGGGTCATGCTTGTCATTAAATTGATCAGTTTCTCTACTAGTTGTAGCAGATAGTTTTTCAGAAGCCAGGGCCTAAAGTCAGATAATTTCATTGGCAATTCTAAGAATATTGACTTCAGGGGCATTGAGGGAGGCTTGGTTGAGCATGGCCTGAAATTTAGAAGGCAGCTGAGGCTTTCTTCTGTACAACGCTGGAAGGGCGACATCTTAGTTTTTTAATGATAGCTGATTCTATAGGACAGAATTGCACAAGGCATTATTGGGGCCAATGAAGGCGGTCTGCCACAGCCATTTTCTGAAGGGTGGCAGTAATAATTTTATTCGCCCATTCAACCATTCCATTGATCGCAGGATGGTAGGGGTGGAGAATACCTGAGTGGATCCCATCAGTTTGGCTGAATTTTTCAACAGCGACAATTAAAAATTTTGCCCATATCAGAAAGAATTATGTTAGGGAACCCGTGCTGGATGATAATCTGATTATATAAAACCATGGCTGTAGCTTTT
>JAKSZP010016145.1:0-88369 GCA_022478985.1 Massospora cicadina | reverse complement strand
AAAAAGAAGTGTTTGGGTGAAATTGCTCACATTTTATTATATATTAATTGTTTACAAATGTATTGAGGAACGGGTGATCATCATATCATCCATTCTATTTGTTCAATGGCTGAAACCTGTGCAAAATACCCTTCAGTGGGTACATACGGAATTGCCAAGATTCAACAATGTCAACAGTGAATATTTCCTAATAAGTCTCAGAGCTTATAACGAGTTTTATGCCCATCTTTCTTTGCGCCTCAAGTGACTCTAAATACTAAGCAGCAAGATCATAATAGAGTTCACTTTTTGATCTCCTTGGCGCCATTAATAAAAAACTCATACAAAACTTAACTTTTATTTGAAAATATAAGTGTTAGAATTTTAGTTATTAGGAACTAATTACCATTAATATATATTCCAGCAGTTGAGAATATTTTTCTCCTGCAATATTGTTGAAATTATGGGTTAATTAGTGCCAGAGAGCATACATCCCTGATTCCAACAAGTGGTGCTCTCTACAGGGGGCAAATGTACAACTACTATCTTTTCTTTAAACAATATTGTATGTTAAGTAAATAAACCCTCTATCCTCACTGTTGGAGCTGAACCAATGCTAGACGCCTTGGAACAACAATATGCTAACGCCCTATAATGACTTAAAAGCTTGAGCAGCGCCCCTCTCTAGCTTCTCCTGATGCTGCTGTTTCTGCTCTCACTGGGAGTGCCCAGGTCTACTTTAAACCCCCATTTAATTATATAAGTTTACCCCAGCTAATTGTAGCATCACTTCATTTCTATATGTTTATGAATCTGCCATGTATTGCACAACTGATCATCAAAAAATCAAGCACATCATCCCTTGCTTTAGTCGCATGGCTCAGGAGATAATGGACCAACCATGGTCACCATTAGCACCTGGGAGGAAGTTAAGCAAGCCCTTATTGAGGAATTTGGCTCTGTGTAAAGTTTGAAGAGGAAAAAGCAGGCTTTTATGTGACTCAGCATAATAAATGGAGAATCGCTCATCACTTTTGTTGATTGATTTTATGGTGAAGCCCAGCCCTCGGTGCTTGCAAAAATTTTACCCATGATGATGTTTGGGCGGCAGTTCTGACTGGCTTAGCTTCTTACTCTTCTATAGCCTAGCATCTTATCTCTTTAAAACGCCACTTTAGACTATTTATGATATCAAGGAGGCTCTGCTGGAGGTTGCAGATATTTATAACGCTGAAGAGACTTCATGTGTCAGGTCAAACCCCCAGGTTCTGACCAGTGAGGATTACCCAACCTTAGACCCGCCAAAAGAGGCTATGATGATCTCTATGGGCCCCCTCTATGCTGGTTACTACTCTGAGCCCAGCACCTGCGGTGCAGCTCAAACCTGATCTTCCTCTGCCCAGTAACCTGAGGTTCACAAGATAGTAAGTCAGAGTGCATCATCGTCAATGGGGCAGCGCTCCCTTCCCCCACCTTGCCACCAAGATCATATTTTGTAATCCAATGAGCCTCTCAAAGTGGCCCCAAAGCCTGCTCCTAAGCGTAAACACCTTTCTTGGGTGACATTCATCCCCACCAATATTGGTTCAATGACCAGGTCAAAAAAGCTAAACTGCCTGTTTCCCTAATGCACACAGCCACTGATCGACCCAAATCTGGAGTAGTTAAAGCATCCACTTCCCAGATGCTATCTCCCTTGACCTCTATACCAGCCCACTCTAGTCTGAAACCTGTAGCCATGGGGCAGTCCAACCCCACTACTTTAAAGGTCTAAAATATAGCCTTGAAAAATATAACGCCTCCTCCAAAAATGAGTAGGGTTGAGGAGCAGCCTCAGGCCTCTCCTGCAACGAGGATTTCCATGAAACAACATTTCCGTCATAGGGACTCTCTGTTGTGCATTGAAAACCCCTCCAACGATGAATTTGAAGGGGGTTGTGAAGATGTCAGTCACTATATTTAGGAGCCCAAGGTGAAGTGGTTGTACCTGACAGGTTGAACCCGGAGAGAGTGGATATGGTTAGAATATCCGCAGAACATATCTTTATCAGGTGCTGAGGGGTCCTGAGGATAATGATACCGCCAGTGACTCTGACTAGCTCATTGCCACGCTGATCCAATCCACTAAGTGTGTGCATACACTGCAGTCTATCTGAGAAAAATACCCTGAAACTGACAAACGGCTTTCTTCTACTCTACAACTGAAGGAGGTCCTCGCTCTTCCCCCATACCTGGGGGGAACCTTAACCAAAATGGAGGATGATGTCAACGGAGACAAGTCATTTCTATCCTTGACACTGGATTCCCCATAAATGTGGTATCATCAAAGCCTATGAAAAAATTAAGCTGGCCTCTGACCTCAACTACAACCAAGAGTTTGGCACTGCTGGTCCAACCAACACTCGCGCTATTGGGGCCTTCTCATCTTTACCCATCAGATTTGGGAAACTTCTTCTCTTGGCTCCTGCAGTGGCTTTAGCCAACAATACCTATGACATGCTCATTGGTACTCAATTTATACTCAAGTATGACGGGATTATCAACCTGAAGAGGGCTATCTCTCCCTGCTTAACTATGAGGTTCCCCTGATTCTGGCCAACAATGAGATAAATAAAAAGGAATATGCTTTCACGGTTGAGTATCTTTTCTCCACCTCATCCCTACGCTACACAACGGTGGAACGGAATACAATGTTGCTTGAATCAGTGGGCGCCCTAGAGGGCATTCCGTTTTATGCAGCAGAGGAGGTGTTGATTAAAGCGGGTGAATCAAGGGTGATTTACACCATGATTACCCTGTAAAATCCCCACAACTGCCTGCTGCACATAACCAGCATCAATGGAATAAGTTCCATAGAGCCTCAAGTAATGCCAGGCATCCTAACCCAGCCTACCAGCGACCTATCAATATTCTGCTGGTGAATTCTACCAATAAGGACATGGTCATAAAGAAACACCAAGAGATTAAAAAGTCTGCTGATACGTGTTAAGGAAAATAACCAGGTCCACTGCATCAGGTCTATGTCAGAAATGGGCCAACCAGCTGAAATTTCGTTATATACTTTACCTGCGTTCATATCTCAGAGGAGATATCCTCCACAGAGCTGTAAAAAGTTCAAGCCTTGCTAGATGCCTACAATGACATATTCTCTAAATCTGAGACTGACTATGGTAATATGAAGGGTTGTAGTCATACCATCGACGTTGGGGATTCTAGTCTCATCTAATCTAAACCCTATTGTATGTCAAAAGTCAGAAAATCAATAGATGAGAATAGTGCTCAAACAACTACTAGATGCTGAGCTCCTGGTACCTTCGCAAAGCCCCTGGTCATCACCTCTCATCCTTATAAAAAAGAAAAATGGCAGTCATCAGGTTGTGATGGACTACCGCTGGATAAACAACCTCAAAAAGAAGGATAGTTATCCTATCCCTTGCATTGACAATTCAATAGCACAGCTCTTTGTATAAGTTCTTCTTGGCTATGGACTTTGCCAACGGCTATTAGCAGATGGATCTCTCTCCCCAAGATTAAGAGAAATGCGCTCTGATTTGCAGCAAAGGCCTATTTCAACCCACCTGACTACCTAAGGGGTTGTGCAATGCGCCTGAAACTTTCCAAAGAGCCATGGATCCCATCTTGCAGGTCTTCAAGTTAAGTTGCGTCATCATCTATCTTGATGGCATCACGGTGTCTTCTAAGAACTTTAATGACCATCTTACTTACCTGAAAGAAGTCTTTTGATGCTTGCGTCAGTCTAACATTCGATTAAAGCCCTCCAAATGCACCTTTTTTTCAGAAAAAGTTAGATTATCTTGAACACGCCATCTCACAGGATGGGATTCAATCCTCTAAAACAAGGTTGAGGCTATATCTAAAAGCCTGCTCCCATACCCCTGCACAATATCCAAGTATTCTTGGCATGATGGGATATTACCACCAATTTATCCCCAAGTTCGCCCAGCTGAGTGAGCCACTTGTACGCCTATTAGCTAAGAACGTCCCTTTTCATTGGAAAGCTGAACAAAAGGCCGCCTTTGAGACGCTAAAGCAATATTTGCAAAAGCTTTCTATTTTGCACCACCCTAATTTGGTAAACCTTCCTTCCTTTTACTAATGCCTCTGAATACGCTGTTGAAGCCATTCTGACTCAGTTGGATGATAATGGTGTGGATCATCCTGTCTCCTATTTCAGCAATACTTTATCCAAGGCTAAACGCAAATACAGCATCACTGAAAAGGAGTGCCTTGCAATCCTGCTGGCTTTAAAATATTACCGCCCTTTTTTATATGGAACTTCTTTCACTGTGGTCACTAATCACGCCACCCTGAAGTGGTTACAAAATATGAAGGATCTTACTGAGCACTTAGCTCGCTGGGCCTTAAAGCTCCAACACTATGATATAAATATTGAGCGCCAAGCTGGAACCCTCCATATAAAAAGTTGATGGTTTGATTTGGCTGCTTATCCTTCACCTAGACTTAGTGAAGCTGAGAGGCTGCACGACCTCCTTATGACCTCAGATGCCTGAGAAGACAAGGATGAACCCATTAGGAAATTACTACTTGAAACTCTCGCAACACTAAGGTGAAAAGTGGGAAGTTGTATAAGAAATTAGGGGTGAATTTGTTGCCCTATCTACAACCTTCCGAGCGAATCCCTGTGATCATGGAGGTCCATTCTATTCTGGGACAGAGTGGAATGCGCAAACCTTATGAGTGGGTAAAGGATAGGTACTACTGGGAGGGAATCATGGATTATATCATTGAAGTGCTGAACGCCTGCCTAATCTGTAAGAAGCAATGCAGCTACAAACACAAGTATCAATATCAACCCACCACGCCTCAACAACCATTTTATACAATAGGTTTAGACGTGGTAGGTCCCCTACCTCAGACTACCAGCATAAATTGCTATACCCTGGTAGGCATTGATCACTTCACCAAATGGGTTGAGGCGGTTGCTCTTACTTCCCAGAACGCCAAAGCTACTTCCACCTTTCTTCATAAACATATTTTTACCTGGCATGGTTGTCCCTAGTTTCTACTTTAGACAATAGAAGGAGTTTCACCTCGCAGGTGATGAGTTTTTAGCTACTTCCATGGGGACGCAGCAACTATTATCAGCCCCCTACAACCCTTTCATGAATGGTACCATGAAAAGAACAAATGAAACCCTGGTTTCCATATTATGAATAGATGGTTAGCTCAGATCCCCTACACTGGGATCAATTCTTACCTAGTGTACTTATGGCCTACCATATCATCTACCATCAAATTTTTAAAATGTCTCTTTCCACGTATTATATGATCAGTACTAAGAGTACCAGCCTTGCTTGTGAAAGACATCTTCTCTGTTAGTACAGGTGTTCCTGACCAAGCCCTGAAAATATTAACACAACACATCATCCAGCTGCAGTCTGATGCTATAACTAACCTAGCTAAAACAGTTATCAAAGAAAGTGTGACTGCAAATGAGCATAGGAAGCCAAAACCTTCCTTTCAATTGTCAGACTTGGTGTTGTGTTACCAAAATTGTATCATTACCATAAGTGAGAAGCTCAGGTCTATTTGGGAAGGCCCTTTTGTAGTCACTTATAGTTGAGGGATTGCATAGTCCATCAAGCTCTTGCTACCAGAGTTACTGTCAACTGAGTCCATAGTCAGTTCTTACGCCTTTATTCACCTCCTAACACTCTTGAAGGGGGTGATTTAAAACAATTACAAGTCCAATATTGTATTAAGAGTGATTTAGGTTTTAATATAAATAGCATAAGCCAAAAAAAACCCTGGTCAATTAATGTTAAAGCCCCACAAATTGGGGTAGTACTATTGCCTCCAATCCTCGGCCAGGTTGCCCTATGGCTAGTAGCAGGCTTATGCCAAACCTGCGGAAAAATCAGGGGAGTTGTTCTGAGGGTCCCCTCCATCCCCTCTCTAACTTAGTATAAACACCTACTCTGTGACCACCCCCTTTTATAACCTTATAAAAGGTTTTACCAGAGGCAAATATTTTTCCACCCAATGATTGGGTCAAATATATTAATTCACTTCCTCACGGATATATCCTACCTGCTACTGACCCTCCATCAGCCGTTCTGTCCAAGTTAGGTGAGCCTTAAGAGCTCTGATAGGTCAAAAACCATATTATCAAATTTGGATGCACCCAGCTTATACCAAATTTACTATTTAACTCACTTTGAGCTTCAATATAGTTTAAACACTAATCCTCAAGATATCAATAGTTTGCATTTTGATACCCTCGCCGCCATTAATAAAAATTATAGAAATTTAACCTTTTATTATAAATATAAGCGTTATTATTCTAAATAGTGTAAAAGATCCCTTAATATATATTCCAGCAGTTTAGAATAATTTTTCTTCTGAAATATTGTTGAAATCAGGGACTAATTAGCACCAGTGAGCATATACCCTGCCATGATTCCAACATCATCTAACAAGAAAGATCTTTCTCCCTTTGAGGCAAGCTGATAGTTGGAAAGTCATATCAAATCCTCTACTATAAGTATTTCTAAATTTTTAGTAATAAAGATATCACTTATAAAGAACAACTTTTAATTTTTGACCTAAGTCAAAATACAGAACAATTATCTTAGATATTTTGCTCTAAGAAGTTGTTATTTCTACAAATATAGTTTCTTTGTATCCTTTGAAGCAACTGATCCTTTGTTTCTGAATGAAATCCTGAAATTGGTGTTTTAGTCAGGTCTGCTTCTGAGGCTGCCTGGTGAAAACAATCTTATAAGAGATGAAATTCAAGAAAAAAGAGTCCCACTTTGGAGGAATTGATGAGTATCACCCAATGGATAAACACCAATAGGCAGGAAATTTTTATCTAATGTTAATAAGCTGCAATTTCATGGTATCTGAATATGGCCATTTATGGCCCCCACAATTTAGTTTACCAAATCAATCCATGGATGTTGTCTCTATGATTACATTATAGATTGAGGGGGCTATTCAACTGAGAGGACAATCAAATCAATTCAGAGCTTCTAGGGTTCCAATTAATATGATGCATCTATATGCCTCAGCTTTTTACAAAGTACTTTGGTTGACTTGGCTTGAACTGAGAAGTATCATGCAGTGCGTTCAACCAGCCCTTCATCACTTGCTACAGGTTTTGGGGTTACATTACATCAGAAATTCAACGCCAGTTTCTATGGCTAACAACTTCACTCTCAATTAGCCAATTTCTATGATAATGCTTCTAAGCTTTTTCATGGCAATTGTGAAGCAGTAAATGACAATCAGATACTGATCAATGAATTTCTTAACAAAATTATTAGAGTTGACAATGGAGCAGCAGGTTATTTACATCAAGAAGTAACCCAGTAGTTTATTAAAGCTGATACCCCTATCCACCTATGGATTAATTGACCTGAAAAGAAGTTTTACGCTCTAATGAACAAACTGAGAAACATGTATGATGTCCTTTTAAACTTGTTAATTACCTAAAAAATTTGTTTAAGTTTTGGATGCTAATGATAAACAAAAAGGTTCACCGGGCCTAGAGGTTCCTCTGAACCTCCAGCCCCACCTAGTTCTCCTTTATATGTGCTAGAACCTTCTGATGAATGTGGTTACATTGGACGTTCTGATTATGAGGGTTCTCTAGGCCACCAGGGCTCCCTGGCCCTACTGTTTATTTCCTTATTCTGAAGCACTTGATATATAGTGTTAAGAGTTTAAGCCCTGGAAACACAGCAAAGAGCTAATGCACAAGAAAATTCCTGTTTTTAGAGGGTCTCCCTCTTGATCCAAATATCTCCTTTACAACTTTATTAATAGTTATAAATAATGATCATCATCTATGTGAGACAAATAAAATCACTCAATTAACTCAGTTTACGGTTTGATGGCCTCTCTTGATCATTCAACCACTAAGTATGGAGTGCTCAGAAACAAGGAAAATGAGATTCTCTTATCAACTAAAATTAGAATTTATTTTCTTTGGTTGATCAATTGCTCAATAAATTTTTAATTTACAGGATGATCTTAACAACTTACAATAGCAAGTTGATTAAGTTCCAACTCAAGCCCATATTCCCATGTCTGAATTCTCAGAAGCAAAAGTTGTAACAGTACCAGCTGTTCATGTGCTGACTGGTAATATAATTCTTTCTTCCTCACGTTCAAATATATGTATGAGTCAGGTGAAGGTATTACAAAACTCCTTTCTGTTTGTCTACTAACGAGCTATAGGGAAGCATCTGGTCACCAAAAGGTTCACCATATCACATCCTGTTTAAGTTAGCTCTCTCAAGAAGTTATGATTCTCACCATAATGTTCTTTTACACAGAAGCTTAAGCAAAAACTAACCCCTTAAAAGAAATTGGAAGTGACCAAAATCTATCTAACCAAATACAAGCTTATTTGAGTATTCATTTAAACAAGGGGAGCCTGTTAAAGAATTTGTAAAACATTTTTATTGTGTGATCAAACTATAGCCACCTGAGATTTTGTTGCCTTGAATGATGCTATCTCCGCTGTAATAATTGCTTTATCTTTGCATACTCAATTGCTGTTCCACTATAAGTCGTTTAAAGGCAATTTTTGGTCCATCCTCAATATAAAAGAAGTATTAATGGAGTTCTCTAATGGTGCAGTACAACCACCTTTAACTAGTAATCTTTAAGATTATGTTCATGTCTTATCTACTAAAACCAAACTAAAGAATATGAGAGGCCCCTTTTATAATTGTGGATTACTTGGTCATGGAAAAACAATGGTGGAAAAAATGAATGAAGAGCCAAAAAAGAGGAGTCAGTATATGTCATGAGTCTCCCTGGGCTGACCATCTTCTTTTTCCTCAATCTCATTTTTCTATCTCATCCAATGAGTGCTATGTGTTAGCTGCTCCAGGTGACATCAATGTCTCTATAAAATTATCTGGTAAAGATATTGTTTCATCTTATCTTCTATTTTACCCTCTGCTTCAATCAAACCAGTATGTAATTCTATTATAGAAAATTCTATATTTTCAATTCCACATTTTGGTACCAATGTAACTCAGTTCAAAGTGGTATATAAATTGGATATTTTAACTATTATTGATAAGGTTACCTATTAATGTGATTTCATCTCATCTTATAAAAGGGTTAGTTTACACCAGATAAAAATCATTCCCAATAATATGGAACTGCTGGTTCTCTTATATTAAATCTATAAGAGCTTATTCCTCACTCCCTATGAATTTTAAAAATTAGTTTTACAGACCTTGCTTTGTACTAGATATTAATTGCTATAATCTTATCTTATGAAAGAAATTGGAAGATTTCAAAGCACTAATTTGCTATAAGGACAATTAACCTTCTTTATTTGTTTATAAAGTACCATTGATTTTAAAGGATACCTTAAATGATAATGGTAAACTTAAATGACGTGTTTGTCTATTGGAGTAACACACTTTAATTTTCATACTCTATTCAAATACTGGGGCACAGAACCATAGTTGAGGCTTCCCTTAGTATGTGCTGAAGAAGGGATGCTTTTTTATTCCAATAAACAGATTGCTATTCCACCAAATTTTCAAGTTGTTATTGATATGGAAGTATAATTATTGATGCCAGCAGTTCATGTTTTAGAATTTTTAGATAATGTGAATCCATCTTATTTAGAGGCTTAACTTATATGGATACTTGATCCTGCATATAATGGAACTACCATCGTGCTATTATTACCCTTACATCTCAACATATGCAATTAGTTAGAGTTAACCTATCACATATGTGCAACATACTCCTATAAACAATTTTATCTGTATATATATGTGTAGAGCACATAATTTTGGGTTGTATGATAATCCTATTATTGTTAGGTTGAAGTTGGATATGGAGATTCACTTACTCCTGATTAGCAATGAGCAGCTGAGGCTCTTATTGAAGAGTATATGTACATATTCACTAATGGGTTCAGAAGATTTGGATTGATGAGAATGTACAAGTGAAAATGGGGGATCCTTCCCTTACTCAAGCCTAACCCTCTCAAAAATATAAGGTTAAGGAGGCCAAGTCTCTGTGTAATTAAAACATCTATTAAAAGCTGGGCTATATTTTTACTATAGCATTTATCAAGCTTGATTGCTAACTTAAACTATTACTATAATATTTATAGGTCTGTGACACTGATTGATAATAAATACTAAGTTATAATTGATACCTTTCTACCCTGCCAACGCTATACCCCATATCACTCAATTATAATTTACCTTGGCCGTAGCCATGTAAACTCAAATTCCCTTTTATTATTATCTCTCCCGTTGGAAAATTAACCAGATGGATTTCTCTCAATAATATCAGAATAGCGGTGTTGGTTAGTTAGCATGATTGACGGAAAATCGCCTAGTTCGATATTCTTTAATGTTATAAAAATACTAGCGGAGTTACCCGTGCTTCGCTACGGTGTCTATAGAATTTCAGGTGATTCGAATTGATTAGTTTAGATTTTATATATAATTAGGCAATAAACTACTCGGCCAAATCTAATTGCTCAATCGAAGCAACCAAAACCACCAACCACTCAGCTAAAACTAATTGAACTTATCAAATCAACCAATAACTAATTACCCCCAAAGCTAAACTGTATCCTGTCGATTCGACCAAAAACCATCAACCCATTCGGCCAAATAAAATAACCTATCAAATCAATCAGTTTCTAAATTATTTTAGCTTTTATATTGGTAGATAGTTATCAATAAGTTCAGAAACCATTAAACCTATTATAAATACCAACCTCCAACCACTTAGCTAAAATCAATTAAGCCTGCCAAATTAACTAAACCATCAATCACTTATCTGAAACTATTGAGCCTATCGAATCAACCAAAAAAATAAACCACTACTCAGCAAAAACCAATTACGGAACTTACAACAGCCAAAAACTACCAACCCTTATCAAGAACCTATGAAAAAATCGAATTAAATGAATATGAAAATACCCAGCCAAATTGCTATATAAAATATTAGAAATATATGTTCTAGATCTTAAATAGAACTGATATTTAACTTTATATGATTGTTTAAATAATTACATATTAGCATTTCGTTCCCAAACTTTATAGAATACTTGTGCCAAGTTTGGTAATTTTTGGTTATTTGCTCGAGATAATGCATCCGGTATAAATAAATAAACAGAATGATAGTTTTGTAAAGAAAAGTTTGGCTAATTCTTGTTGATACCCATTTTAGCACAGATTTGTTTTTGGGCTTTAAGTTTACCTGATGATCCTAATCAATTCTTTTTAATATTTGTAGATGGTTATCGATAATATTAAAAAATCAAATTATACTGAATCAATATAAAATTACCAACCATTCAGCCATACCCAATTAAACCTATCGAATTAACTAAACCACTTAGCGCACCAATGCCCCGAACCGAGATAGCGAATAGCAAAGGCGGTCCATGGAGTTCCTGGCCTATCATATGCCGCGCGTGGAGGTTTTCCGGATTTTATCCTCCTTTCCCACATTCGATTTCCCTTAATCGGTGCGGTATCGTCCCCAGGTCGGCCCATCTCGAATAAAATACTTTTAACTAAACCACTAAACCACTTAGCTAAAACAATTAGATTAAAAATCAACCAATCACCAACCGCTTCGTAACCAAAACTAAATGTATCGAAACAACCAAAATCACCAACCACTTACCAAAACCAATTAAATTATCGAATCAACCAATCACTAACTTCTTTATTAAAACCGTTAAGCTTAATCAACCCAAAACCACCAACCGCTCGACAAAACCATTTAAACTGTCGAATCAACCGAATATCAAACTTCTTGGCCGTAACAATATACCGATTTCCATTAAAAACATATAAAATTTTAACTCGTTACATATAAAACTTTTTATTTTACTATGAAAATTAAAAATCGGGCTTCGAGGTGCACACGGACCCCCTCCCGTCCACCTATAGCCAAATTTTCAGAGCTCTACATGCTCTAGTTTTGGCTGGGCATCGCGCACACACAAACACACATACATTTGCTTTTATATATATAGATAAGTGTCTGAAATAGAGCTTGTAAGATTTAATTACAGACAGACAGAAAGAATTGACAGTGAGTTTAAGAAAAGTGTATAAAAAATGACCACTAACCACTTAAAACCATTTAAAATACGTATGATAGGCCAGGAACTCCATGGACCGCCTTTGCTATTTGCTATCTCGGTTCGGGGCATTGGTGCGCAACGCCAACACAGTCATATTGTCCCTTACCCAAAGTTCCTGTACCGGAATCGAACTCGGGGAGGCAGTGGTATAGGTCCCTTTCTACCACTGGGGTATCCTCCCCTTGTAAAACTTTTTTTTGAACATGAAAATTAAAAATTTTGATGGATTATTGTATGTCATTGAAGATACATAAGTGTTCCAAATTTAAGAATTTATTGACAATAAGTGTATGAAATAGAGCTTGTAAGATTTAATTACAGACAGACAGAATTGACAGTGAGTTAAAGAAAAGTGTATAAAAAGTGATTACGCCAGGATTCGAACAACTGACCTTTTATAGAGTTGAAGTTTAGAGCCAAAAGTTGAGCCGATTATGCTAGAGGAGGTATTTTTAAAATCAATTATTGGACTTTTGATTCAAAGTCTTGATTTAAATTAACTTACTAATTAGCCAAATGACCACTAACCACTTAACAAAACCATATAAAATATCAAATCAAACAAATTTAAACTGCCCAGCTGTAACAATATAGCGAATACCGTCGAAGTATATAGGATTTTCACTTGTTACATATAAAACTTTTTATTTTACTATTAAAATAATATTTTTTAAAATTCATAAACCTTCTCAGGCATGCACACAACACACAACTCACCAAAGTTTCATCACAATTGGATGAATGGTATAGGAATGCATTCGGGACATATATACATGCAGACATTCATTTATATATATATAGATAGATTAAAAGTTTTAGGTTCGGTGAATCCCTAGTTCGGAGCTGACTGTAAAATCGTAGGTGAATGTGGGAATTTGTGGTGGAGAGCTGATGTGTTTACAACATTTGACGATGATTTCGCTGACTTTTTTCTGAGTTTGGCAGGATCTTATCCCTGCACCACCTGCCATAAAAAATAATTGTGGGATTTTCAGGAAGAAAGCTGAATTATTTGTTATCAATCATTTAATTATAAATTTGCTGCCTAAATTGGAGTACCAGCAACTTATGCTGAGGATGCTCCAAGTATTTATTATAATAGTTATTTATATATGCTGACTGGCAACTTGTGCCAAGGATGAGTCAACCTAATATTCAGTGATTGGGATGAGTGGAATGGGAGGGAATTGCTACCACGGATGACTGCTATTGGTTGAGGTTCCAGCTTGGATGGCTGAGGGGTTTTCATAGGCACAGTAGCCTAGAGTATAAATAGTCTTCCTTCCCTCCAAATAAAGATCTCTCTTTCACCCATTTTATTTTAGTTATCAGTAGTTAGTCTGCTAGATTAGGAAAAGGTGGGACTGGAGATCCCCAAAGTAGGTGCAGGGTGACACACCTGGAGTGGCTGACACTTCCAGCTCCCATACCTCAGCCCTATGAGGAACCAATGGGAACCTGGCCAACTGGCCACCAATGATGATGTGCTGCTGGCTGTCAGCCTTGAGGGTGGTGCAGCATGGGAGTGCCATAGCCACCCAGGATGGGGGATGGACTTGCCTTGGCACACACAAGATGGGTTGGCAATTGGTCCTGAGGGGGTGCAGCATGGGAGTGCCATGGCTTCCCAGGATGGGGGATAAACTCACCAGGGCACATCCAAGATAAACCATGGGGCTAAGGCAAAGTCTTTGGTCTTCTGTGTTGGTGGGTTGGATGTGGACTTGTAGGGCTTTGGTATGCCTATGAAGGTGAAACAGAAAAGGACAAACAGTCTCCATACTGGTTGGCCTGGCACACTAGTGGAGCCCACTGTTTGGAAAAGCGATTTTCCAACATCTCCCTTTCCACCAAGTTGGCAAAAAACATTGTTGGGTCTTATTATTATTCTCCTTAACATATAGATATATGATCCTAGTGTTTCCATAGTATAAATCTACTGCCCACTATTCCTGAGTATTATTTTCATAATGGTGGAAGCAGCATTTTTAAGTGAATCTGTTTTTTACCCTAGCTTGTCAAAGCTACTAGATAAAAACCTTGTACAAATAAAAAGATATATTTTTATATTTGAGGTCAAAGGGGAGGATACCCTAGTGTAGAATATGGACCCTTTACCACTGCCTCCCCAAGTTTGATCCTGGTCAATGAACTTTAGGTAGGGGACAATTATGACTGTCTTGGCGCTGTGCACCAATGCCCCAAACCAAGTTAGCAAATAGCAAAGGTGGTCCATGGAGTTCCTGGCTTATCATACACCGCACTTGGAGGTTTTACAGGTTTTATCCTTCTTCCAATTCATTAGATTTCCCCTTAATTGGTACAGTATCATCCTCAGGGCGGCTCAACTTGAATAAAAGTCAAAAATTTAAATCTATATTAAGGTCACTTTCTTCACACAGTTTCCTTCATTTTATTAAAATTATAGATTGACTTGTGCAGTCTTAATTTAATGCCAAAGTACCAATTGCAGCATCTCCACAACACTAGGGCTTCCTCTACTTTGCTCTTTTGATAAGGCCACACTCAGATGGGTGGAGTATCTCCTATTTCTATATTGTGTAAGGCTCTTTCCAAATTACCAAAGTCATATGTGAAGGTGGAAAAAAAGTTGGTTTATTTCTTCTGTAGCTTGCCAATCTTTTCTTTTGTGCATGAGTCTAATCAATGCCAACTGAAGTTATGAATAGTGCCACTGTGAGAGTTTCCTTTAACCTGAAGTTTGTGGAGGCTTAAGAACCCTTTGACATTATCAATTTTGTCAACATTAATTAGTCATACATATGTTATCAGTGTTCTAATTCCAATTATATGCATCTCAGCTTAATTTGAAAATAGCACAGAGATAGGCTCAGCGTATGCAGGAGCAAGAGCTACTAGACAAGTAAAGTTCTCCTTTACTGATGAGTCATCAACACCTAATAACTTTAATAATCTTTTTAAGGATTTTTACTTGCACTTGGGTGCTGATTATGACCTGGTACTTTGAGAGGAATTATTTGGTATCAAAGGGCATAAAGGCATTCCTTATAATCCATCTACCACATGTGGTTGTAGTTGCACATAGGAACCCCAGACACAATTTTAAATTAATGATCTTATTACATGTATCTTATAAGCAGTTACAAGCCTTTATGCGTTCTTTAGAATCCTTGTTAGCCTTGAATACTAGGAGGTACACGTGTTCCAAGTAAGGGCAAGAATCCTTTGGCATAATGGATGATGGCATTGTACCCCATAGGAATTGAGTCACAACAGTAATTTGTAGCTGAAATTGTCACAGTCTATCACCAAGGTGTCCAGAGATATTTTGCCAAACCTGAGTGGGAGTGCAGAATAGGCACCAATAGACCTTGTACATTGGAGATTAGCAGCTCATACTCCATGTAGTATGGCAAGTTGGTAGCAATCTTATTTTTTCTAAGTGTTGACAAATTAACTTTTACTGGGGACCCACTATTGATGATCACAAGAAAGGGGATTTTTAAATTCAATGGCAACCCAATTAACATGGCTGTCAAACTGTGGCAACAAAGTGAGGACATGGGTATGCATCAGAAGAAGAATAAGCATTATCAAAATCTATACTGTTAGAAGTAGATAGTTTGTTCATTCAGGTGTACAAGGAGGCAATTTATTAAAAAACAGTAGATTTAGTTAAAGGCATGGTAGTGAAATCGCTGACAAGAGAGAGCTCTTTCTCTATTCTGACCTTCATTTTGCTAACAAATTGCATTCTGCTACCTCAATGCATTGATTATACCATTTTTCCATGGTGATCCAATAGCCTTTGCAGTAGGAAAAGATAGGTCATTTTTGTTCTTTTTGCTGATGCTTGTATACAAGGACTACTAGGGATTCTTAGAGATAAGAGATTTATTTTAACATAGCAGCAGGAAAATCTTTCAGAGCTTCTTAATTTCTCAGATACACACAAAGATCCTCTTGATCCATATTGTTGTAGTTGGGCGTCTGTCCAAGACTCAAGGTCTGATATGACTGAGGTAATAGGTTTTTCTAGAGATATATAATTAGCAATAACCAATGGTTGCGTTGGAGTAAAATTATCTAGAGAAGTCAGTAGAAGTTTCACTAAAAGAAGCGGATTCCCATGAAGGCTTGTTTTTGCTTCAAGAGGTTATAATCACTCACAACATCATGAATTAAGACAGGCTTGACTTGAGCTCAGGATCAACTGTCACGCAGGTGAGGGGCCATAATCTCTCTGGCTTCTCTAAAGAAGCGAGAATGAATGTGCTTCACTTTCTGCCTGCCAGTGGCTTCCTTTATTATGCTCTTGTAAGAATCCAAGTGCAACTAAATAATTCCCTGACCATATTGAACCTCTCTTTGAAATGAACATAAAAATTGACTGAAGGGGCATAAAGAGTTTGATTATCATCTCAGAACTAAAGTTCAGAGTACACTGTCACAGCATACTCATGGGAGGCTCTTAAATCAATTTTTCTTCTTAATTTCCCAACGCCATCTTGAAGTACATTCCAACGTTTGTTGAAACGTCTGTACTAACCTTCTGTCCATCTAAACTTTCAGAGCTGAAATCTCAGATCATAATTGCTGACTCATTTTATGTGGTTGGTACAAGCATGTTCTATCTGATTAAGACGTTTAATGTTGACCTTAGTAAATGCATTCACACTTTACATCTCCTCGCCTAATGCCTCCAAGGTGGTGTTGGGTTCAATAATTCAGAGGTTGAGGAGGACAATGCATCTCTGGGAGATTTGCTTTAGCTTATGCTAAGCCTTAATCTCCACCAATATTTTGCATATCATTAGATTATCAGAGCGTGAGAACGTGAGATATAGACCCAGGGGCAAGAGGACTCTGGGGCCTTGTAGCCTTTCTACTTCATCTGAGCCACTAGGACCTTTGTGACCACATGGTCCATTAAAACCAGCATCTCTGGAGGGTGCTCAAGGCCCTTGGGACCCTATAAATTACAAGAGCCATAAGGCCCTTGATCTCCTGAAGCTATAGAAGATCCTGGCTTTGTCATTGCAGTCTTTCAATAAATGCCTCCACATGGTCATACATTGCATTAAAACTGTCTCAAGAGTCTTGATCTGACCATCAGATTTCCAGAGGTTTGGTGAACATATTTGAATACTTAAGTTACTACAGCTTGTAGATGGTGAGTTACTGAAATAACCATCTATGTAGCCCAGGATTCCAAAACCTATAATACAATCCAATTCTAAGCATCATTAATGAGTTGTTGATTGTTTTAGATTGCCTTGAAGTTATCTCAGATAAATGAAGAAGCAGCCCATATAAAACCTAAAAAGCTTAGAGTTGTTATTCTGAAATAATTCCAGCTTTCATAACTGTGACTGATTGGGATCAGCCTGATCCGCACATTGACCTTGTGAATATTGATTCAAATTTGTGTACGAATTTGGAGGTCAAATTGGGGAAATTGGATTAGTTTGAAAAATCTTTAGATAAAGCAATCATAGGTAAGGATTAGAGGACCCACAAACAAGGACTAATCTGCCGTATTGAATGACCAGTGTCCTGAATCTTCCAAATGGTTGTTATGTGGGATACAGGACTTTCCCAAACCACAGTTTGGATGTTTCTTGAGAGCCAAAATTAGGGTTTTTGTTGCAATGCTTTAAAATGAGGAAATGGTAACTGGAAATACAGTTTTATTTTCTCAAAAAAAAATTATAAAAATAAAATCATGTAGCTTGTTTTAAACTTTATTTAAAAACTATTTCAATTGGAAGCCAGAACAATGAGCTCAGAAAGTGAGCTAGGCCAGGCATTGACCTCATTCATGGCCCTAACTTGGGGTCAGGCTATGCTGCTTGCTTGTAGCATCGCCAGAACCTTGGTCCACAAATACATTGTGAATTCTGGAAAGGCGCGTGGGTGAGAGGGTGGTTTTCAGCGAGATTATCAGTCATGTGGTCGGTGACATGGCTGGTGCTGCCCAACTCATTTGTCTCATATTGGCAAGAGCCCATGTGTTATATAAACAAAACTCAAATACATTCCTCTCCATTTTGTGGGGGCCCCATGAAGAAGCGGTGGTTGCCAATGGAGAAGAATGGAACTGACATGTCTTGACTGTAGATATGGTGGGATTTTCGTTGGCATTTTTGCTGCATGAAATAGGAAAATCGTGGGGGGCATCTGCTCAGCAAACTATAATGATCCAAGCGAAACCTAAATCTACCACTAGCTGGGTGGCGTTATCCATGGAGGCGCTGGATAAACTTCATCAGGTAATAGCATGGGTCTGCTTCCAGGCGCAGTTGGCACAAGCAATGGGGGATCCCCTCTCACGCTCCAAATCTCCCAGGTGGTGGATGCCTTACCTCCAGAACTGGCGAGATGGTTCCAAGAACTCATCAAGGAACATAAAAGCTTGCCTAGTTTGATGGAGGAGTGTGTAGAGTTGGTTGACCAGGCGGCGTGTCCGGATGAAGCCAAAGATGAGGCCTGGTCAGCATTATGAATGGTCAGCCAGGGCCGTAGTTTGGTAGAAGAGTATGCGCGGGTCTTCCAGCCACTGGCAAAAGAAGCTCAGGTTACAGATTCCCAATCCTCACGAATGTTCTGCCAGGGGTTGCAACCAGATTTGCTGGCAGCCTTGGAAGCAGCAAAGGTCCAAGCCACACTGGGGGAAGAAGTAGCTTTAGCAATTTAAGTCAAGAAACAATTAACATTAGCATGGGACTGGTGGGAGGAGTCAATGTCACCAGGGAAGGGACAGTCTCTGGTAAGCAGCCGTTCCAGTCAAGGGGGGTGGTACCCAGACCCAAGAAACGTGGGAAATGTTCAAGGGGGAGGGCGCCCAGGCTATATGCTGAGACCTCCATCATCCAATTTGCAAATGAAAGACTCATCTAAAAATAAATCGCCTACTTCACTTTATTCTCATCTGTTTATCCCTGTGGAGATGCATGTAGATGGGGGAATGGAGAGAGCCATGGCCCTAATTGATACCAGGGTGGAAGAAAATTATATTGAACTGACACTAGAGGAGCGTTTGAAGTTGCAGGTGCAGGAAGGACCAGTGGTAGTTTTTGACGATGCCACACAAAGGGTGCCATCATGGCGTGTAAGCCCTTCAGTGAGAATACAGCAGGCTCCATTTGGGTTTTGGATGCAGTTTTGCGCAATTGAGAACCTGACCCACCCTGTAGTGTTTGGGATGCAGTGGTGGCATCAGTTCAGACCACAGATTGACATGCCTTCCAGTACCATAACCTTGTACCCCAGAAGGGGTCCACCAATGAGGTGGAGGTTGCTGGTGGGTAACCAGAAGTTAGTAGAGCCTCAAACTTGGGGGTTACGCAGGAGGAGGGCTTACCTGCGGAATACCAAGACTTTGTGGGGGTCTTTGGTCCCAAAAGGGATTTGTCATTTTCCCCTACTGGGCCATTTTCATTTTCTTTCCATTTCAAAGAAGGGTTGGAGCTTCCCACGGATGCCCAGTGTACCCACTGAATGAATGAGCCAAAGCCTCATTAGAGGATCACGTAAAGTCCATGTTGAGCAAAGGCTTGATTGAGCCATCAAAATCTGCCGTGGTATCTCTGGTGCTACTAGTGCTCAAGGCAAGTGGCAGTTATGGCCACGCGTGGACTACCGGAGATTAAATGCAGTTACTGAACTGGATCCTTACCCAATGTCAATTATGGAAGATATCCTACCGATAGTCATAGGATGCAACATCTTTACCAAGCTCAATTTGGCTGATGCGTTCAACCAGGTGCCTGTGAGGCTAGAGCATCAAAGGTGCATGGCATTCAAGTACCACCTGGGAATGTTTCAATACTGAGTAATGCCCTTTGGGCTGCGCAATGCCCTGGCAGTCTTCCAAATAATGATTGACCAGGTACTCATTCAATTGATCAGCTGGTGCTGTATCACTTATATGGATGACATCCTGGTGTTTTCACTTTCCAAGGAGGCTCATGTACAGGATGTGCAAGAAGTCCTAAAGACATTAGCTGGGGTGGGGTTATGGCTGAAACCGTCAAAATGCAAGTTTAATCAAGCATCTGTCAAGTTCCTGGGGAATGTGGCATTTGGGGAAGGCCTAGGGATATGCACAGATAAAATTCAGGCAGTACATGCCTGGAAGGTGCCAACGGATCAGATGGATGTTTGAAGTTTTTTGGGTACTGTAAATTTTCTTTGGCAGTTCATCAAAGACCTATCAAAGATGGCCTTGCCACTTATGCAATTAACGCGGAATGTACCCTTCTTATGAGGGGAGGAAGAGGAGCGGGAATTCAATTTATTAAAGGAAAAGCTCATCTTGGCACCGGTCCTTGCCCACCCCAATCCAGGGAAACCTTATGTGGTCAAAACAAATGCATCAAATTTCGCCATAGGAGTGGTACTCCTACAGAAGGGGAAGACGGGTTAGAACACCCGGTGTGTTATTTCAAATGTAAAATGATTCTGGTGGAAATGAATTACCCAATCTATGACAAGGAGCTTCTAGCAGTGGTCGCGGCGCTGCAGGAGTGGCAGCACCACTTGTTGTACACTCATCACCCTTTTGTAGTCTATAATGATCATTGGACGCTAGAATACTACCAAGAGCCAAGAAAAATGAGTCAGCGCCAAGCCCATTGGCATGTGGCTGGCCCAGTATGACTTTTGAGTGGAATACCATCCAAGAGCGATTAACACCATAGCAGATTGGTTGAGTTAGGATGTCGGGTTGGCATACGAGAAGTCTGAGTTAGAAAAATACAACACAGTGACCATGTTCCAGGAAGACCAATTTGCAATGATGGTAAGTGAGGAGGATGAGTTGGAAAGAGAGATCCAAAGTAAGCAGAGGAGGACACTATTCAGAAATTGATTATGGGAGGAAATGGCTGAAGGTTAGCAGCATAGTCATCATCAGACATACGGAAAGATTTTGGAGTTCTATGCCACAACTCGCAGATATGGATACCAAACCCATTGCTGCAGCAGGAAGTGCTGTGGGCGTCACATGACCATCCATTGGTGGGACATCCGGGGGTGGCGAAGATGATTGACCTGATGCGGCAGAAATATTCATGGGTTGGCTTGCAAAAGGATATTAAAAACATGTAGCAGAAAGCTTGGTTTGTGCACGTTTGAAGCCTTCACGGAGGCAGCCAGCGGGTAAGTTAGTTACACTCCAAATTCTGAGTCAGCTGTGGGGCTCAGTTAGCATGGATTTTATCATAGGATTATCTAAGAGCCAGGGGAAGGATGTGATAATGGTTGTGGTTGACCAGTTAACAGAATACGCCAAATTTTTCTCATGTACTTCAAAATTCTCAGCCAACAACACCGCGAAGATTTTCATTGACAAGATCTTTGCTCATCATGTCTTACTGGAGGAAATCATCTCAGACCGCGGTCCACAATTCACATTGAAATTCTGGTCAATCCTGCTCAGTAATTTGAATATCTAGCCGTGTAGGGTTTCAGCTTACCATCCTCAATCTGATGGCCAAATAGAAAGAGTAAACCAAATATTGGAGCAATACCTCCAATGCTACATTTCAGATTGGCAGAATTATTGGGTCTCTTGGATCAGACTCGCTCAGTTCACTTATAATAACCACTACCAATCATTGATAGGGATGTCTCCGTTCTTTGGACATCATGGATCAAATTCAACGCTGGGTGGAGGATCAAACAGTGGATATGACAGGGGGCAGATGAATTATCCTGGAAAATGACTGAAATTGGGAAAAGATTGCAGAATAACCTGGAGCGCGCCACAGCATGAAAAAAACAATATGCAGATTGGCAGAAATTGCCAGACCCATCATTTGCTCCAGGGGAGTGGGTATTAGTGGTGGCAAAAAATTATGCGGTACCAGTGAAGAGCTGAAAACTTGGACCAAAGTTCTTGGGCCCTTATAAGGTGATCCAGGCTGTTAACAAGGTGGCGTTTGAATTAGACCTCCTGAAAGGTCAAAGGCCCATCTGGTGATTCACAGTTCTCAACTCTGAGGATTTTGAGGGCGGAGACCAGAGCGACTTGGGCCACTGAATCCACGGATGGAGTACAACCAAGAGTATGAGGTCAAGCAGATTTTGAAGGAGCGTTGGGTCAGGGATCGCCAGCAGTTCCTGGTGAAATGGAAGGGATATCCAGTGGAGGAAGTGACCTGGAAAAATCCAGTGGAGTGCGAGCAATTCCCCAAAAAGATCTGAGAGTTTCTGGATTTGTGAGGGGGTGATGTGGTGGATCAGGGTCAGCCTGATCTGCACATTGACCTCATGAATATTGATTTGAATTTGCGTATGAATTTGGAGGTCAAAGTTGGGGAAATTGGACCAATCTGAAAAACCTTTAAAGCAATTGTAGGTAAGGATTTGAGGACCCAAGAACAAGGACTGATTTGGCATATCAAATGACCGGTGTCCCAAATCTTCCAAATGGTCGTTATGTGGGATATGAGACTTTCCCAAACCACAATTTGGATGTTTCTTGAGAGCCAAAATTAGGGTTTTTGTTGCAATGCTTTAAACTATCAGAAATGCTTTAAAATGAGTTAATGTTAACTGGAAATACAGTTTCATTTTCTCAAACAAAATTATCAAAATAAAATCACATTGCTTTTTTAAAATTTATTTAAAAACTATTTCAATCAGAAGCCAGAACAATGAGTCAGAAAGTGAGATAGGCCAGGCATTGGCCTCATTTGCAGCCCTAACTTGGGGTCAGGCTATGCTGCTTGCTTGTAGCATCTCTGGAAACTTAGTCTGCAAATACGTCGCAACTTCTGGAAATGGCACATGGGTGAGAGGGTGGTTTTCAGCGGGTTATAAATCATGTGATAGGTGACATGGTGTAAGTCCCGGGGAATGTCCCCTGGCCATTGATCAGGCCATTTTACCATTCCTAAGCAAGAGGGTACCAAAGAGGATGGCTGTACCCCTCATTACTCAGGGCGATCTTGCTCACATGGTAGACAAGTGCTGAGTAGCAGCTCTTCCACTTTGGATACTGATCCCAGTACCCACACTCACCCTGGCAGAACTGATATGGGGAATCAGTGAAATCTGTGCCAAGATTGCTGAAATGAAATCAATCAGAACTAATTTGAGTGGAAATCAGCCTGATGTTCAAATTTCAAATGGTCAAAAAGGTATGAAGACCAATCAATCAGTTGGAATGCCCAACAGTTCCAATTTGGTTATCACAATGATTGAAAAAATTACCCCACACCCTAAATTGTCAGGGATCATCCCTGATGGGCATGTAACAGCATAGGACACCATTGACAAGGGTTTGAAGCTCCCCGCTGGCAAATCGGGCATTGCACCCAATGTAATGCCACTGACTAAACAAATGGCCCAGCGACTGAGCATGGGCAGATTGGGCATCCCAAACCCGTTCCCAACCAAATGGACCCACCCCTATGTGGAGTGGCCTTGGGGGATTCCTGATGCTCATTGGGCTAAACGCTGTTGCACCAACTGTCAGAAATGCAGTTGAGCCTCAGTTCAGACATTCAAGGTCAAACCAACAGCAACTCAGCCTGCTGCCAAATTCTTTGATGTCAGTTCTCAGTTAAATTATCTGTTCCCCATTCCTGAACAATTCACCAGTTATGTTAAACTTGCAGCCCTGATCCCAGCTTGTTTCCCCTCTAAATTGACTACTATTTAATCAGTCACATTGCACTGAGAAAATTGTCAGTTGAAAATTCTTTCCTAAATTATCCCATTAAAACCTTCCCTAAAAATCCAGTTTTTATGTTAAAAATAAGCCACTTTTTCCGCCAACTCTCACACCCCCACGGGGTTAATGGCCATACTTGTCTGGTATTCCCTTATGTGCCTGTATGAGATTCTGGCTCACCGGCAGATATTGGGGAAAACTCTTCCCAGTTCCAAATATGTTGTACCAGCAGCATTGCCTTGGGCATTCTGGTCTGCTGTTAGGGCGCTTTGGCACCTAGGCTGGCAGACTGGTCTAATCCTTACTTGCTGTTCACCTGACATAATTGACCAACTATTATTCTTAACTATTTCCACCTTTCTCATAGATATTAGCAGCAATGGTCCCTCCTTTTCAACTGAACCAGGTTGTGAAGAAGATTTTCTCTATCTCCAATAGTCCAGTTCCACTCAAAACTTCAAACCCATACCCCATAATTGCTGCGGCTATTCTGCCCATGTCAGTAAGGTCTGACACCCCGACTTGCAACAATTTTATCCCCCACAAAAGCCTAGTGGTTTCTCCTGACCCCACTATCATCTCTTTGGTATCACTGGATTCATCCAAAACTACCAATAAAGAGAACTCTGCTTACTTCTTAGTACCCATGAAGATTAGCGTTGGGTCTCATCACGTCTCCTTTGAGGCCCTGGTGGACACTGGAGCCGCAGGAAATTTTATGAGTGTAGAACTGGTTCAGCAATTGGAATTTTCCCTGGATGCAGGTCCTTTGGTGATGGTTGCATCATCAGCCTCCCAAACCTCATACCTGGTACACTGACCAGTCACATTTTCAATACACCAATTCAGCTTCTGCAACCGCTTCTCTGCTATGCCAAACTTGGTGTTTCAAGTAATCTTAGGAATGGGATGGTGGCGCCGACAACATGTCACAATCCACCTGAAGTTTAACATGCTGTCGTTTGTTAGTGATCAACTGGAGGGTGAATTCCCCCTAATTGACACTCTTAAGAAAGCTCAAGGTTGCAGTTCTATCACGTCCCTCGTCTCCCCTACAGGCATACCATCCGATTTTCCAGAAAGTTTAATGCACTATCAAAGCATTTTTGATTCTGAAAAGGCTGATCGTTTGCCTCCACACACTAGATTTGACTGTGGTTTTTGTACAATAGTGGAGTTGGTGACTATCAACTGCCCGTTGTATCCCCACACAGCAGAGGAGGAGGCTGCGCTCAACACCTGGTTGGACAATATGTTGAAAAAAGGGTGGTTGTTCAAGGAGACCTCACCAGTTGTGTCTCCCATCATTTTTGCTAAAAAAGCTGATGGTTCCCTCCGCCCCTGTGTGGACTATGGACACTTAAATAAAATCACAGTTTCTGATCCCTACCCCCTGCCTTTAGAACAGGTGATAAGCCAAGCAATCACCAAATCTTGGGTGTTTTCCAAGCTGGATCTCATCAATGCATTCAACCAGATTCAGGTAATGAAATGGTAAGAATGGTTAACAGCAATCTGGACAAAGAGGGGCATTTTCCAATTATGCGCAATGCCCTTTGGGATGAAGAATGCTCCCGCTACATTTCAACATATGATCAACAATGTACTGGGTGACCTCCAGTTTACCTGCGCAGTTTCATATATTGATGACATTCTGGTTCACTCCCTGACTCCCAAAAAACACGCTATTGACTTGGAAGCAGTTGTGGCCGCCTTGCATAAGGCAGTCTTGTTCGTCAAGATTTCCAAGTGCAAGTTCTATAAGGAGGAGGTTACCTTCCTTGGGAACCTCATCCTTAGAGATGGTTATGCAATCCCTCCCAATAAGTTGGATGCTATCTGGGAATGGCCAACCCTGACTACCCAGAAACAACTATGAAGTTTTTGGGAACCATCATTTTCTTAAAAAAGTTCTCCCCAGCACTTTCCCAGCTTGCTGCCCTGCTCCACCCCCTTACAGGGAAAAACATACTGTTTTGCTGGATGGCTGAATGCCAACAGGTGTTCAAATAAAAGATGTGTTTGTGTCCCCTCCCATCTTGAAACGCGCTGATCCCACCAAGCCGTATATCATTGCATGTGACGCCTCATCAGTAGCTGTGGAGGCAGTGTTGCTCCAGGAGCACAATGGTTTGGAACACCCGGTCACCTATTATTCCCAAAAGTTCACCTCTACGGAGCATTCCTGGGCCATTTATGACAAGGAGTTGGCAGTCGTTGCATGGGCATTAACTCATTGGAGGTATCTGTTACAGGGTGCTCAACATGAGTTAACAGTCCGCACAGACCACCAGGCTCTCTTGTACTTTCGTAAACCCCAAAAATTGGTGCATTGGTAAGCCTGAACCTATCAGGACTTGTGAAAATTTAATTTCAAATATGAGTTCATAAAAGGTGCGCTCAATTTACTTCCCAATTTTCTCAGCTGTAGCCCCACCCACTGTTCTACAGATCCAGAGGAAATTGATCTCATTACTGTGATTCCTACCACCTAAATCTTGTTGATTGTCCCCCCTGTCATTTCTTCTGTCGCTCTGGCCTCCAACGCTCCATTAGTTGCCCAGGTCTTAGCCAGTCAAATGGCCTGCCCTGAGGGCGTGGAGCTGGTCGAGCAGTTATCTCACCAGAAGCATAAACACTCCCTATACTCATTGAAGGAGGGTCTTATTTATTTTTGGTCATGCATTTGGGCTCCCCCCTCTTTCTAAACTGAGGTATTCCGCGCACATCACGATCCCCCACGGTTGGTCATCCTGGTACTAAGAAATGTATTGATTTGATCAAATGGACCTACAATTGGGCGGGTTTGACAGAAGAAGTTTCAGCCTGGATTGCCGACTGTGTTACTTGTGCTCAGGCTAAGTCAGACCACTCCAGTAGAAATGGTCTTTTATACCCCTTACAGCAGGTGGAGGGTCCATGAATGTCGGTGTCCATGGACTTTATTGTCAAACTCCCCTGCTCTAACAGGTTCACAGCAGTAATGGTGGTGGTGGATCGTTTCACAAAACCTTCCCTCTTTATTTCTTGCAATCCTGTGATTATGTCAGAAGAGACTTCCCACCTTTTTGTGCTTCACATGTTCTCGATGTTTGGTCTCCCACAGGAGATTATTAGCAACCATGGTGCACAGTTCATGGCGCAGTTTTGTAGTGAACTCCTATCTGCCCTAAAAATATCCCCCTGCCATTCTACAGCATACCATCCCCAGTACGATGGATAGACTGAGCGAGTCAACCAAGTCCTCAAACAGTACCTGCGTTGCTATGCTGCGGCTGCACAGGATACCTGGGCCAATGACCTTCCCCTTGCTCAATTTGCTTATAATAATGGAACACACGCGTCTACAGGGTTTTCACCCTACAAAGCAACGTTGGGTTACAATCCTTCATTTTCAGTCAAACCTTGCTTGCAGCCTTAGGTCCAAGCTGCCATGGATCATGCTGAACATATTTGGTCAACTCAATCCTTGGTGCGGGAACACCTCACCAAAGCTATTGATGACTACAAGTGGTTTGCAGATCATAAGTGGCTCCTGGGTCACAATATATAACAGCGAGCTCCTATGTTATGCTTGATACCCGCCATTCACATATTCAAGCACCTTCCTGTAAATTCGCAAGTAAGCATTCTGGCCCCCATTTGGTGGAAGAGGACTTGGGTAATGGTGCGTTCCAGTTGAAGCTTCCAGCTCACTGGAAACAGCACCCCATCTTCCACGTTTCCAAGCTGTCACCTTTCAAGGGTATGGTTCCTGCAGAACCTGAACTGATCATCATTGAGGATGTAGAAGAGGCTGAGGTGGAGGATATCCTGGCATCCCAAAAGTCCCGCTGTTCCATTCAATATCTCATGGCTTGGAAAAAAGTTATCAAGCCTATGAGAACAGTTGGGTCAAGGCGCGCGATTGTGCAAACTGTATGTAATTGGTTGAAGTGTATCACAAATCCCACCCCAATGCTCCCCACCCTCCCCAAAAACCTGTGATGGTAATGGCAATCAAGTTACCCAAGGCGCACAAGAATTTGGCTCTTGTGCAGTTTCCCAGTGGTGGGGCCCTTCCCTTAGAAAAAGAAAAGGGTAATGTAAGTCCTGGGGAACTTCCCCTGGCCATTGATTGGGCCATTTTCCCATTCCTAAGAAATAAGGCAATGAAGAGGATGGCTGTACCCCTCATTACTCAGGGCAATCTCGCTCACATGGTAGATGAGCGCTGGGTAACAGCTCTTCCACTTTGGATTCTGCTCCCATTATCAACACTCACCTTGGCAGAACTGCTATAGGGAATCAGTAAAATCTGCGCTGAGATTGCCAAAATGAAATTGATCAGAACTAATTTGAGCGGCAATCAGCCCAATGTTCAGATTTCAAATGGTCAAAAAGGTATGAAGACCAATCTATCAGTTGGAATGCCCAACAGTTCTGATTTGGTTAACACAACAATTCAAAAAATCACCCCCCTCCCAAAATTGTTGGGGATCATCCCTGATGGGCAGGTAGCAGCATCAGACACCATTGTTAAGGGTTTGAAGCTCCCCGCTGGCAAATTGGGCGTTGCACCCAATGCAATGCCACTGACTGAAAGGATGGCCCAGCAACTGAGCATGGGCGGGTTGGGCGTCCCAAACCTGTTCCCAACCAAAAGACCCACCCCTATGTGGAGTGGCCTTGGGGGATTCCTGATGCTCATTGGGCTAAACGCTGTTGCACCAACCATCAGAAATGCAGTTGAGCCTCAGTTCAGACATTTAAGGTCAAACCAACAGCAACTCAGCCTGCTGCCAAATTCTCTGATGTCAGTTCCCAGTTAAATTATCTGTTCCCCATTCCTGAACAATTCACCAATTAGGTTAAACTTGCGGGCCCCAATCCCAGCTTGTTTCCCCTCTAAGTTGACTACTATTTAATCAGTCACATTGCACTGAGAAAATTGTCAGCTAACTTTTCTTTCCTAAATTTTTCCATTAAAACCTTCCCTAAAAAATCCAGTTTTCATGTTGAAAAATAAGCCACTTTTTCCACTGACCCTCACACCCCCCACGGGGTAATGGCCATACTTGTCTGGTATTCCCTTATGTTCCTATATGAGATTCTGGCTCACCAGCAGATATTGGGGAAATTGCTTCCCAGTTTCATATCTGTCATACCAGCAGCAGTGCCTTGGGCATTCTGGTCTGCCATCTGGGTGCTTTGGCACCTAGGCTGGCAGACTGGTCTAATTCTTACTTGCTGTTTGCCTGACACATGGCTGGTGCTGCCCAACTCATTTGTCTCATATTGGCAAGAGCCCGTGCATTACATTAACCTCCTGATGATGCAGTTCTAATAACTTGAGGAGATGATAAATAGCGGGATGTACAAAAAGGCTAAGATTAGGTCACATGTCATTAGCTAACTTCTTTAACGGTCAGGGTAGCTGGATTGTAATGTTTTTGCATATAGGAAATTATGCCATGGCTTGGAGCATCTGTATTGGTTTTAATTCAAGAAAATTCCCTCCAAGAACTTCTGGTTGATACCAAAGATGTTATTGGAATGAAGGAAAAATTGACTACATTCTGGAATTATAAACTGAACAAAAATATTGTCCCAAAACTTAAACTCTCATGTTTAGGGTGGTATTTCTTATTTATATGTATTAATCCATCTAATGACACTTTCTGATCCATTAGAGGGGTAGATTACATTGCTATACTCTAATATCCATTTTGTGATTAAAGTTTATACCGTTATAACTTGGGGCATCCTGTGGTTAGCTTCAGTATAAGATTTGCTGTTATAGCGGAGCCAAGGGCTTTCTTTGGTTCCTTGATATATCCTGTTTGGAAATTCTGGCTTCCTTTGGGATTATTATTAGCAATGCAATGGATCCTGAAGGGCAATAGAAAATTACTTTTGCGTCAGAAGGGTCTTTTTATTGGCAACTAAGTTTCATGAGTGCTAAAGTTATTGTTTTGACTATGCAAAGTAACCTAATATTATATTTTTATTTAAATTATAGGAAGAATATATAAACTTTATTATTTAAAAATTTGTCATTATTTATAGGATGGGAGGGAACCCTATGGCATAAAAATCATATAGGTCCTCATCAATCAGGATTTTCACTTCTCATCCAGTAGTATAACTAAGCAGTGGTCACCTTCATCCATCAACATCTGGATTTTCATGCCCCATTGTTCTTTTGATTTGGTATTGCAGCTCTGGGAATTAAGAAACAGTTTTACCAGGCAATCTATTGGTAGCATATCCCAAGCTGAATCTTGTAATAGAACCTTAATTTTCCTTTATTTTACTTCTTATTCATTTTGGAGGCATCAATTCACTAAGTAACAAATTATCCATGTTGTCAAGGTTAAATTCTGAAGGGGTGTCCAAACCTCTTTTTAATTGATTTGTGATAGGCTTGGATCATATATCATCCTATGTATTGACAGTGATACTTTGGAATCATCATATATGATTAATTTATTGGTACTGTTAGTGATGATTAAATGAATAAGTGTAAAGCACATAAATAAAATCATATGAATGTTTTTATTTTCCTAAAAGTGCAATCTAAAGAAACAATAAAATATGGCTGTTAATAGTTTATCTGAGATTTATGAAAAAATAAGATTAAAAAATTCTTTTTTCAAGTATTCTAACATTGATTTAGTCTTTATTTTATTTTACTTTTGCTAAAGTTAAGTATAACTCCAAAATAATTATAAAACAAAAATAAACATGCAATCTATATTATACAAGATGTTTCTAGTCTCTTCATAATCATAGCTTACAATAAAATGTTTAATCTTTTTATCATAATATATTTACATAGATGAAAGTAACTAATTTTTATTTGTAAGATAATACCATTTTTCATCACATATACATGCTTATGCATGCTAACTGGATTTGATAGTTATTACTCATTTTTGCAATATATAGCTTGTAATAGCTTGATTTACTTTGATTGCTAAGTTTATTTATTTATTCGAGGCAAGCCGATCAGGGGACAGGCATTACCGAAAGAGAAAAAGAAAGAATCAACATGAAACCTGAGCAGAAGTCAACTTCGTCAAAGAAAGTTTTTCCACCTCCGGACCGGGACTCGGATTTTTCTGGTTACGTCATGGGTGAGGTTTTCGTGTTATTAGACCTACTAACCGCCAATAGCTTCCTTCAGCTGGAACCCCGATTGATGTGCGAAGGGCGGGAATCGAACCCGCAACCTTCAGTTTGGTAGCCGTACGCCCTACTGACTCGCCTTCCACCCCCTAAGTTTAGAAAGATTTTAGATAATTAAAAATGATAGTAGAACGAGTAATTTTTTAACTTTCCTATATATGTAATAATACTATTAAAGTATTCAAGGTGGGTCGACCTTGGGATAAATATACCACACCAAGAATTTTTCTAGCCAGTACAGGTTTTGAACTTGTATTGAACAAAACCTGCACTAGGGTGGAAGCATTTAATAATACTATTAAGCCTTTTGTAAACTCTAATAAACACTTTACATGTTGTTAAAGTTAATTAGTTCTAAATTTATATTAAAATACCTAGCTTTAAGTAGCTTCTAAATTTTTTAAATTACATATTATTTGTATATAGTTACCACAAAAGCATCTATAAGAGATTTAAATCAATTTCTCCTGATTTGTAAACTAATAGTAACAATTGTTGTCCAATTTTTAATTATAGTATGATGACTAATTTTTTTAAAGCTCCATACTTTATTTAAAAATAATTTTAGGGAAAAGTAAGAGGGATGGGCAGAATAATGGTGATTCAGCTGAGAATAAAGGACTGGGAGATTGGGCCACTAGAGATCTAGCACCTCCAACCATTGCTGATTGGTGATTGCCATTGCTAGCCATGGTTCTAGCATCAGCAGGCTTACAGGCCATTCAAGACTTATTTAGTTGCCTCATTGCGTACAATGAGTGATCTGATGGGGAAAGCCAAACGTGCAGCTTTATAACATCTGGGGATTATGTGTGAGAATTTGGAGATCCATTGGAGCTGATCAGATATAATCTGAATGGTCTTCATCACCAAACTCTTGTGATGGGGGTGCTCATTGCTCAAACTATTGGCAATGAGAGCTGAATTAATTACCCATACACAGTAATGGTAGATGAAGGCTTATAGTTGGATCAGAGCCATTCTCAAGGTTTTTGTAAAAAACAGATCCTATGATGGGTGTAATTACATTGGTGATTGTTTGCCCAATAGGATGTATCACATCATGGACCAGTATTTATTGAACATGGCACATTTGTAATATCAGTGAGTGATATCTGCTTCCAGTTCAGTGCATATGGAACACTCATTGTGTGGGTAATCCAGCCCAAAATATTTGCCAGATTTGAATGTGTGATTTAGGATCCACCAGGTCACCAATCTCTTCTTGGACGTTACCAAGTGGGAGTTCAGCCCCAAGATCAACTCCTTTGCTGGGTAGTTGGTATCATGGCCTTTGGAGGCCCAGTCATTTAGGATTCTGGGCCAGGTGGGCGGGTTGTACCTGGGTTTTGGACTCAGATCCCCATACTTGATTAGTGTCAATTTGTACCTTATTTCAATCAATTTGTTGGCATATTCATTAGCTATTCATTTTCACTCCTCCCAGCTTGTTGTGGAAATCATTGCGGAATTACAGTCCTTGACATCACTGTGGATTTGATTGGTATCCTGATCCAACCGCTTGAACGTCCATCCACCCTGGCGCACTGCCTGATTGCATAGCCACTAGTAATATGGAGTGCCCTTTCAGGAGGGTATTTGCAGGTGGTCTGCCATCCAGTCACATATTGAACGATGAGAGACCAGCTCTTGGAGGCCTTGAGCTCTCGCCCATTTCATGCCTCATGCTAAGGTTGGGCAGCGCATATGAGTTTGCATTAGTCTAAGAGACGATTTTGCCCAGATCCACTTAGCGTGGGCTTCAAAGTCCATGAGGCCCATGCCTCCTTCACTCTTTCTTTTCAACAGGGTTTCCAGTGATATTGGCGCCACCTTTGCCTTGAACCACAGGAAGGTATGGATCATTTTTCTGATTTTCTTCTCCAGGTTCAGGCTCATTGGCAGCACATGGGCAATGTACCACAACTTGGAGATAATGAAGACGTTGATTGCCTGCACTTTCTTTGAGGCATAATCTTGCACTCTTCCAGCATGCCATGCAGGTTGATAAGCTTGACAATACCTCTTTTTCAGTTTCTAGTACTATGGGTCCCCTATCATTAAAGAGTATCCCAAGATATTGGATCATCTGGGAGTTTATGATTGGCGTTGTGTCAGAAAGTGTGCTGAAGTTTGGGATGCTGATTCTCATTACTGAAGTTTTTGCTAGGTTGACTTTCGCATTCAAAGCTAACTGGTATAGGTCTAGAAGTTCTTTGGCGCCCTGGAGGTCAGTTGGTGAGTTTATGCCTACTACTGTATCATTGGCAAATGCCAGCATTTTCAATGGTGTTTGGTTTGGGTGGTCTAGGCCCCAGAGTTTTGTGTCTGCAGCTGCCAAAAAAATGTTGGCTGCAAAATTAAACAGTATTGGTGACATCATGTCACCTTGTCAGAGCCCCTGCCTGACCAAGATGTCATTGGTTACATCATCTGCGATGAGCACCTTAGTTACCAGGCCCAAGTACAAGGTTGTTATCCATGCATGGAAAGTGCTGGGGATGCCAAACGCCTTTAATGCCTTATGTAAGAATTACCACATCACTTGGTCATATGCCTTTTCCATGTTGGGGAACATAAGGTACCCCTGTTTGTTCCCTGCGCATCCTGGAGTACATTTTGGACAGCCCCTGATGCTGTCTCAAATACTCCGGCCTTTGATGAATCCATTCTGGGCCTTGTGGAGCGTGCGCGGTGCCATCTCCATCAGCATATTCAATAGTAGGCACGTTAGAAGCTTAAAGTCAGCGTTTGATAGCGCTATTGGGAACCAGTTCCAAAGTTGACGTTGGAGTCCCTTTTTGTACAAGAGTATGATTTGGGTCTACTGGCACCCCAGAATTTGTTGCCCAACTCACAAACAGTAATTAAAGAGGGCTTTAAGCTCCAGCACGATTCAGTCACAAAATGTATTATGTATTTCTGCACACATATTATTGGGGCCTGGTGCTTTCATTCTTGGCGACTCCTTCAGTGCCCACTTAGTTTCTTCAATATAAATTTTGGCGGATAGTTTGGTGCCATCTTCCAGCATACAGCCCCCTAGTGCTGGCTTGTCCAGATCAATTAGAGTATTCATTGCTGATTCACTCATCTCTCATTGTTGGAAAAGTTCACCTTAGAGTTTTTGATCTCATGCTTGATTGTCTCTGAGTCAGCTAGTACTTCCCCTTCCTCTGCCTCCACTTCCCTTATCCTAGCCTTGGTTTGGATTTCCTTGATATGCTCCAGGCCCTCTTTGGTCATCATCCCCATTAAGCTGATATTGGTACATCACGTTGGTCCATCACTCCAAGTCTTATTTCATCATTAAGGTCCAATTCTTTTTGTGTGCTGTTTGGTACTCGCTCCACCAGTCTTCTCTGTCCCGCCTGGTGAGCCTCAGCCTTTCTAACTTAGACTTCAGCCATTTTGTAGTGGCAGTTCACTTGTAGGTGGTCGCTTTTTTGAACTTCATGCTATCATGCTTAATTATCACTTTGATCTGAGTTCATAGTTCTCATGGATCCAACTCCAGGTGGCTGTCCAGATATTCAACTAGTCGGTCCAGTCCCTCATTGATCGTTTGGTGCCATTCCCCGTTCCTTAGCATGGCTGGTGCCAATTGCCATTTGTGACACCTCAGGGGTTTGTCGAGGTTGATATCCACATGGACAACCATGTGATCACTTTCAGCATTTATACTGACCTCACTATTTGATGTCAGAGGCTTGAGGTCTGACGACACTAGGATGTAATCTAGGCATGAACTGGATTGCAGGGATCTGGTGGAGTCATATGACCATTGAGTTAAGTTGGCTGAGTCATCGTCCTCTTCATCAATTGTTAAGCACATCCCCAAACTGACTAAATATCCTAGCATCTCATCGGCCTTTATGTTGGGATATTTGCTAGTCAGGAACGTATCCTGACTCGCATTTGTCCAACAGTTCAGGTCTCCTGCTACTACCACTGTCGCTTCAGATGGCACTTCCAATAAAAATTATCAGAAGATACAGTTTTTGCAAGGCTTTGGCAGAGTGTAGACTGCCACCGCTTGAAGGCTTTTGCTGGTTCTCTGTTTGTAGCTGTTGCTACTAAGATCCTTCTGGCATAATTTTCCTCCACAAATTCCAGGTCTATTTTCTTGTTCATTGTGACTATCGCCACATAATCCATCCAGAGGGCTTGGTAGCCTATCTGGTGGGACCATGGGTGGTTTGTTGCGTCGCAGTTTGAGCTTGGCACCATTTCTTTCTGGCTTCCTGCTTGCATTTCTAAATAAAAAATTAGGTCAATATTATTATTAGTTTTTAAGTGATGCATTTTCCTCCTCCTCATTTATATGCTCGCCATCCCCTGAGCATTTGTGGTTTCAATCCTCATTTACAGCTGCCCAACCCGCAGGTATGAGGATTAGCATTATCTGGGTTATGGATCAAGTCACGTAATGAGGTTATTTGTTGGTGGAATATGGCATCAAGGGTGGGCGGGGGTTATTACTCAGCTTTTGGGGCCAGCTAGTCAGGATTAGGATTTTGTTACCAGAATCCTGTGCACCAGAAATTTGGTCACCATCCCCATCTCCATATTGATGTATAATGGGGATTGTTTTATAATTGGCTCCAGATATCCCTTGTCCCCTACTGGCAGAGCAGCAGATTCCCCCTCATCCATCATTTGGGTTCTCCCTCCTTTATTCAATTTGTCAGCTACATTCGATTTTTTAGTTGATCATCTAGCTGACTTTGCTGATTTCATCGCATCAACTGCTTTTTTGCCATTTTCTTTGGGTTGCTTTGCCAACGCTTTCCAGTTCAATTTAGCATTTGCTTTCAGCTTGTCAGGCTTTGATTTCAATTTATCAGCTTCCTACATCCATTCCTTCTTGGGGGATTTCTTCATGTTCGCCTTTTGCCATATTTCCTCCTCACAGATCATCCATGTCGCTTGGGATGGGCATGGTGCCGTTGGCTTGGGACCCATTCCTTTGTCCATTATGTACAATTTGGGGTTTGGATTTATGAATGGCTCATCATCTGCTTTAGGTTGCTTGGCCACTTCTCGCTCCCATGCTTCCCTATGTGCCAGGTCCAACTCCCGTTATTGGCGTTTCATGTCTGCAACCTCCATTAGGTTGCATGGTATCCATTCCCTGGCTTTCGGGCAGAGGAAAGTCTTGGTTCCAACCTTGGTGACCCCACCGATGGGGTCATATTTGTACTCCCAAGTTGTTTTATCTTTGCGGTGATGGCATTCAGCCATTGTGTGGTGGTCTGGTAACAGAACTGGCACACTTGTTTAGCATCTTCTTGTTCGACATACACTACCCTGCTTAGGCTGGGCAGGAGGATGAATTGAGGCAGGGCTATTTTGTTCAGCTTCATCCAGGGTGCCAGTTTGTAAATGGCTTCCACTTTCCAGGGGCAGAGGCACTTTGCAATGTAGTCACCGCCAGCTTGCTATAATTCTCATACTTCCCCATAGTATGATAATCTGGTCTGGATTGCCTTGTGCTCCCACTCCCTTTCATTATCAGCTGGGAGGTTTTGGAAAGTTACTCACCTTGCTGTTTGGTTGGCGTATCTGGTCAGCTCCATTTATAGATAGTTTCCTTGTATTTGATCCCAACCTTGAGGAGTTTTTCAGTCCAATTCACCTGGGATTGCTATATCAATATACCCTCATTTGGGTACCCAGTGATGATCAAAGTCCCCTCCTGCTAGGATTTCGTTGAGTTCCTGATAAATCGACATTATCAGGTCAGACCATTCCTCCTCCTCCACTAGCTGCAGGTGAATATGGATAGCATCCTTTAGGTACGATTTTGGCGCCTGGCAGTCTGTAAAGCCTCCACTGATTAACTGTCAGATGTATTTAATGTGGCTTCCCGCTCTATTCCAGGTGTTGTCATAAGTATGCGCTGCCGCTGCACTGTAGGATTTGGTTTTCGCGCTTGGTTTGGGCACCTCAGCGGGGGTCTTCCCCTTCAAAATCCAGCTTAACAATTCATTGAGGCTGAATCCCCAATTAAGAAATGCTTCAATTTGGTGAATACTGATCCCTTGGCAGCTGATGCTCTTAGCCATTTGCACTTCAATCTCAAGGTTTTGCCATTCAAGGGCTTTTATTGGTGAGAAGCCTAGTTGATACCACTTGAGGGAAGATTCCAGGCTGCACGTTGGGTGTAGGTATTTTTGAAGGACCTCCAGCGTAACTAAACTACGCTGGCACCAGTCTCGTACCATGACACTATTCTGCCCCCATCTGTAAATATCCATGCCATGGCGGCTGGAACTCCCACCTCACTCCATTGGAATGCTTTGGAGGGGCGAAACCTTTGGCGGCATATGGGGCAGCTTGTGTCAGTTCCAGGAAGAATTGTTTCCAATCCCAGATGGTTTTGATGCAGATTCCCGCTATGAGCCATTCTCAGCCCAGGTCCAGAGTCAGGACCCCTTTCATCGCCATTGCCACCTGTGGGGAGATCTCGTGCTCCATCCACAGTTGAGCTGACTCTGGGGTGAATCCCGCTGCATCCTAGTCTGCAGCTTTGGTTATTGTTGTGACATCACACCATATTTTCCACTTTTTGATAAGGAAGGGCCAGCCTCAAAGAGTTTCATGAATCGGGTTTGTCACCCCTAGCTCCACCCATTCAAGCACTAGGTCCATACAAGCCCCTGCTCGGAACCAGTATTTCATTTCTATTGGGGTGAATCTATTGGCAGACAAGTTAATGGCTTCTTCCAGTGATTAATCCCAGAATGGTCCCCACTCCACCGCTTTTTCCTTTGTCCAGCCCACTTTCATCAGGTCTGATGCAGTGGCTGATGGAATTTGGGTGTACAACCAGTTTAAGGCCTTGGTGGCCTTAAATCTGGCTGTGATCCACAGAAGCGCCTCCTCTGGGGAGAATGTGGTATTATACCATTCCAATGTCATGTCTACTGGAATGGTGTGTCAGGCCCATTCAAAGTGGTTGAGACGTTCAGGAATCGTTTCTCATATTTGGCTAATTCTGTTGGGTTAAGGCCTGAGCTCCCAACGGCTTGGGCAGATCGCACTGTTATACCAGCCTTGTTGTATTCCATCATGTTCAAAAGGTTGATGCCAGCATCCATCCATGCTTTCGCGTCCAACAGTTTCTGGTCTTCCCAAATTAAAGCTTGGATTACCTTGTTCTCCACAGGGATTTTCATCCATTCCAATGCATCTTTGGTCTGAACCTGTGACGTCTTGAAGAGTACCACCATGTCAATTGATATTTGGGTATTGAGCCAGCATTTGGCTGCCCCAGCGGAAAACTTGTGTTCCCACCAAACAGCTGCAATGGCTGGTTTGATGTTTTTGGATACCCATTGAGTCGCCATTGAGTATGGGAACTGGGGGGCCTCCCATTATTTTGATATTGTGGGTGGACACGCCGTGATTCACTAACATGTCTGTCTGAACTGGGGTATATTTCACCGGAGCCCTGGCCACTGACTTGATCACTGTTGGGGTTTCAGCCCCTTCTGGTAACACTTTTAGTTTTTTAGCCAACTTTTTGTGGGTGTCCAATCCTTTGGATTTGGTCTCCAATATAGCTTTGCCTCCATTGGGGTTGGTCCCTGATGATTTGTCCTGATTTGGCAAGTGATTATGTGCTGTTCTAGTTCACTTCATCAACTTGAATTTGTTGGGGATTGACCCAATGGCCCATTCAGATTCAGCAATCGTTTTTAGGCTAATTTAGCCCCCGCTGTCAACTTAGATTTGTTGGGGATTGCGCCCATGGTGTATTGGGGATCATGCCCAATGCTTTGCTCAGGTTGCCAGATCAATTTTTCTAGGGAACCATTCTCCCCCAACTGGGTTTTGTCAGAACTGGTGCCCAACTTCTCCCTTCATGAAAATACTCTGAGCATCCTCAGTAAGTTTCTCCATATTGACAGAATACTTTTTTTCTGACTTTGCCCTACTAATTTGGGTGGCAGATATCTGCTAGTCGAATCTGAGTCTGCTTCAGATCCCTCCAATACTTCATCCAGGTTTTTTTGGTTTGCTAAAAAACTTTTTACCCTGCGAGGCCCCAATACCCTAAACTGATTGAGGTTTGGTGGAGAATATCCCTGACACTGCTGTTCTTGGCGTTGGGCCTCACTCCATGATGATAGTTACTTTCATCTGGTTCTCAGTGGACACTGATCCTGGGGAGTTGGTCCCATTATCCGCGCTCATTGCAAGGGTTTTACTATGACCCTTTGTCACGTTTGCACGCTTCTTCATTCATGCCACTGAATCATTATTTGGCGTGCAAAGTTTAGTCAGGCCTTCCCTGTTATTAGTCTTGCAGGGACCTAGGCCAGCGGGAAGTTCATCATATGGCACGTCCATCTTAGTGTACTTCATATTAGGTTTTATTAGAGCAAGAAAGCTGTCCATTTCTATGTGCTTCGCACTGATGGGCGGATTGACTTTCTTATGCTAGGCGGTATGGCTGTGGTTCACTGCTCTATAGTTGCAGTGTACACTGGCGGTTGGATGCTCCCTCAATACTTGTTTTGTTCACTTTTGATCTGAAAGTGAGGTTTGCAAGAGAGAGAGATGTTTTTAATATGATGACTAATGGTTCATCTTTCGGCTAAAATTCTTAGATTATGTAAAAATTCAGGCATCATTATTATAGTATCTGGATGATCCAATTATAGAGCTTAATTACAGTACCATTGCCTCCCAGGTTTGATCCTGTTGGCGAACTTAAGTAGGGGATGGTTTCCTTTGTTGGAGTTGTGCACCAATGCTTAAACTTAGGTATCAAATTACAATAAATAAAAAGTACCTGGCCTATCAAAATGCTGCATGTGGAAGACTAACCAGTTAGACATCCTTTCCATTCCTTTTGATCTCCTTTCAGTGCGTTATATTTGCCCTAAGATCACCTAAATTGAATAAAATTGTTAAGATATTTATAGTTAAAATAAAAACAACATATACTCATGCTTAAAATAAATAGCATTGTGATTTAGGTTAAGTTCATATAAGTCATGTTTATTCTCAATTTGGGTTTAACACATTGTTCATGTTATCTTTAAAACTAATTTCTAAGCTTAAATGTCTAATAATCAAAAAATGAAGAAAACCTTTTTTAGCTTAATCTTAAAATTTTAAATTGTCATCATGTAGCGGCTATCATCTGAAAATCTGCTTCAGCACTAGTTGCCCAAAGTGCTTCAATGGCTAGTCCACCTATTTTGTTTTTCGCTCTGCAGAAAAAGATTGTTCTTTAGATTATATAGCCTAACAAAATCTATTAGACCATTCTTTCCACCAAATGACTTAGTGTTAAAACTCACTTGCTTGCATGTTAATAAATTAATTGAGGTGGGTTAAGCTTGTGACAAATATACCACACCGAGATTTTTTAGCCAGCACAGGTTTTGAACTTGTGTTGAACAAACCTGCACTAGAGTGGGAGCAGGAATTACCCTGCTAGGCTAACTATCCTTCACTTGTTTGCATGTTGAACATTTTTTAAAATGTATTACCTTGGTACAGTATATCTTTGCCTTTGTAAAAGAATATGACCAGGACAAACCTACATGATGATTGATTATTGTTGTATCTTTCCATATATTCATATTATGTTGATATCATTTATTTTTTTATAAAATTAAGTTATTTTAATACTATAATTTATTGCATAAGGGTGAAAATTCAGCAGTTAAAATCATTAGCATGCATATTATTACACTAATATCAGAAATAATAACAAATACATTGGATGCCATTATATTGGTAAAAGTTTATAATTAAATTTTACCCATATATATTACTTATTTTACAATAAAAAATAATTTCAGAACTTGAAATTTATGAACTAACTTTTTAGCAATTTTATTTTGTCACAAGGGGAAAAGCATTGTGATAGACAAAGGCTTGTGAAAGATAATACCTTATACAAAAAAGTTTAATTATAAATCTTCTACTTAACCATTTTTCCTAAGCGCCAAATTCCATACTGGAACTAATTTTAAAAACGTGTGATATGTTCTACTTCCTTTGACTATATTGTCTGAAGGCATATAGCTCTTGGATAGCGTTGAAAATATATTTAGTTAGAAACTAAGTCTCTCAAATCCCTTGGCTGCATCATCTTGCTGACGCATGATTCTTTTACCTAATCTTAACCCTGTTAGAAGGAAAAATACATTTAAGAAGGTAACTATAATTAAAAAACAAGGTTAGAGTCTTCTGGATGATCAGAGTATGTCATAAAATATGTTTTGGCAAGCGCAGTAGTAATTTTGTCATCAAGACAAATCTAATTCAAAACTAGCATCTATAGGACTGCAGAACTCAACTGAACCCATGTGAAGTACTAGATAAGGCAAGTGGTCCAGTTTTGATTGTTATGTTAAAGGCTTTAACTTTGACTATTTATAAGAAAACTACAACAGTAATTAAATAAACAAATCTAATTAAAAGATATTTTTGAATAAGTTATTGAATAAATTTTAATGCAGTAAATATAAAGTAAAATATTCCTTTTATAGCGGCCATTCATCATGACACTGCTGAATTAATAAACATAAACTATAAGACAATTTTTATTTATTTTATTGTTGGAAACTATAAATTTGTGGAGTTAGTAACAACTACTAACAAACTTTGATTGTCGTTGATGATGTATGTTAATAAAGCTAATTCTTTATTTTAAATGGGGTAGGCTGACCATAAATTGGGCACTATTGGTAAGTTAAGTAGGAAATATGAGAAGAGCAAAGCAAGGTGAATGTAAGAACATGAGGAAACCCCAGAGCAGATGTGCTACTGCTGTTGTCAGCTAGTACTGCTAGGCTGTTGGAGTAAGGGGTATCCTATTCTGGAGGTCCTTTACCTATGGTTGAACAGAGTTGAAGGAAGGGATCTACGTGGATTAAACAGAGTAGGAACCAGGACTCTATGAGTCTCTGCTATTTTGGTTTCAAGTAGCCATATAGCCACGTATGGAATTGTTCCAGCAGGTGGAGGTGGCGTCTGATAACTGTCGCATGCATAGTTGGTACTGTGCCATTAAAACTTCTATTGCAACAGTATGGATGGTCCACAGTCTGATGGTTACAATGAGGGAGTGGAGCAGGGGGGTATGGGGATTTAAGTTTAAGTGCAAAGAGGTATCTTGATATTGAGAGATCTTGGTTGTTATGACTTTGTGCAGGCATGACACATTGCACCATATGGTCTTTGATGGGTGCAGAGTTCCAGGCGGCGGTCCAGGGTTCCAGATTCCCCACCTACCACTCAGGATGTGTGTGAAGCGTTGGAGCGCTCTGCTGTGCAATATTTCATCTCAGGCAGAGGCATATATTGGCTCTATTGTAGGGTTGGAGATGTGGGTGGTGGGTTAACCTCCAGTTTGCTCTTTTAGTAGTAAGATCATATGGGATGTATAGGGCATCTGTTTAAGTCTGAGGTAGCATCCCCTTCGTTTGGATTGGTTGGTGTTTCCTTTCCCATTTAATAAGGGGCCAAGAAGGCTGACAGCCCCCCTCATCTCCCAAGGCAACCTCACTAATGTGGTTGATGAACGGTGGGTCAAGTGGTATCCATTTAGAATTTCAACCCAAACCCAGTTTTTACATCTGAAGAATTAATGGGGCAAATTAAGGAAACCATAGTGAGTTGGCAATGAGTCAGCATATGCTTAGGGAAAAGGGGCCAATTACAATTAACAGAAGCTAATATTTGACTTTACAAATCAACAAAAGCAAGATATTGGTAACAAAGCCCAATGGGCATGTACTTCCAGCGAAAAAAGTTGTAAAGGTTGAATAATTAATAATTTTTGCTTATGGCTCAGACCATTGTCAAATATTGTCGCCAGTTCATAACCCTTCCTGAAAAATCAGGAACAAGGGCCAACAGGCGCATAACTTTGATGAAGAAAGTGTTCAAGATTGAATCTTTGGTGGAATTCACCATTGGCATTGATCTTTAATCAAAAGTTGACATCAGTTCGGAACATTCCCAAAAATATCAGATTTTCCATCTAATGAATCCCGCTCAGTCAAAAGGATGCCAAAACGACTGGGCGTGGCCAGGTTGGGTTCCCAAACCCATTACTGACCTCTTGGGATCTCCCCTTTGTGAATTGGCCTTGAAAGGTTCCTATCACACGTTGGGTGAGATGCTGTCACACTAATAATAACCGCGGCAATTCTACAGATCAGGCAACTATAGACAAACTGACAGAGACTTGGCTACTATCAACAATTTTTAAATTCAGTTCAAACTAGTTCGTTCCTTTACCCTTCACTCAAAGTTAGCCAGTTTAGGTGAATTTTGATGGCCCCAATTTAAGCTTTTAAAAGTTATTCCCAAATAAATTGTCTATTTAAGTAGTCATAACACACTTAGAAAATTGACGGTTGATTTTTCTATCTTTAAATTAAATAAAATTTTGAACCCCAATTCAAATTCTTTATGCTGAAATCTACTTCCCCTTTTCTGATTTCTCTTTTCCAGACCTAAAACCATGGGCCCAGGGCCATGGAAGCATGGTTTGTTGGTGATTTTTTATTTACATTTATGGGTTATTGCCATTCACTGGTAAATATTTTCCCAGAACAATTCTACGTCATTTGAGCAGCAGTGCCTCTGGCATTTTGGCTTGTCATTTGTGTGTTTGGGCACCCAGACTAGCAGGCTGATCTAAACTTTACTTGCTGCTCTCATGACATAATCAACTGTCCATTGTCTCAGGCCATTTCTGCCCTCCTCATTGGGATGGGTGATGCAGTGGTTACCCTCTTACATATGAATTATTAGTAGGTAGCTTGACTTCTGTTATTTGTATGGATGGCCACCAATTTTATAATCAGTTCACGAAAGGATTTGGAAAACTTCCTTCATGATCAATTTTGCTTCAGTACCTATACTTTCCCCTTGGTCCTTCATTAAAATAGAAACTTCATGATTTGATTTTGCCAACTTGCCCTTGAGTTCATATCCTGCCATTGCATCAGTATTGATATTGGTTCCAGGTTCTGACGCCGCCCCTGTGGACAAGTTGGGTTGCTCCAGCTCACCTGACTGCACGTCAATGGAAGTCCAGCCTGAAGAGGATGGGATGCAACCCCTTTTTTTTAGTACTAGATGGTCCCAACCCAAGGGGGGGGATTCATTGATGTGGGATGCAACCCCTTGTTTGTCCCAATTTTGACTATAAAAGAACTGGCTCTTTCCCCCAAATTTAGTTAAAATCTCTTCTGTGTCAGCGGAATGATTACAACTGCTGATAAACAAAATTACGCCTACTTTCTATTACCAATGGAGATTTGTATAGGGCACATTAGGTGTCTTTCAAGGCCTTGGTCAACAAAAGAGCAGCAGGCAACTTCCTGAGTTTGGAGTTGGCCCAGCAGCTGGATCTGGACTTGGAGCTGGGGCCAGCAGGGTTGGTCACCTCATTGGCCTCTCCATCCTATAAAGTATGGCACCCAGTACCCTTCTCAGTTCAAAAGTTGAGTTTTTGCTATCACTTCTTGGCATTGCCTAACCTAATTGTTAAGATTTGAGATAACGAGCAAATCAAATTCCCCACTTCAAAATTGAGCTGTAATGAGTCACTTCATGAACCTATCCAAATGAAAACGACTTCAGGATTATCATCCCCAATTCCTGAGTCACGTGGGGCGGCGTTTCTACTGATTCAGTCAGGTGGGCGGCGAAGTACTATGAGGATGCCCACAAGGAGGTTAATTCAGAAGACCAGAAAAGATCCTGAATGGATGGGGCCATGACAATCCTCGAGGCACTGTGTCACCACTCACCCTATAAATATCAACACCTATTAACCTAATAAAATATTTGGTATTCTAACCATTTTTATTTCCTTCTTGTTCTTTTTGAGAATTTGCAGCTTTGAGCCACCTTCAGACCTCGGTTACAGTCTAGTGAGCTGTAACGCTGACAAACATGGTGCTCACTACAGGGGGCTCTGAGCTGTCCTAAGTGAAAACGTCTATCACAAACAATGGAAAATATTAGCATCCCTGAAGACCAAGCCACTGGTTAGTCAAGAAGCGTTGCCCAATGGGTTAGTACCTCACAATATGAAATACCACCCATACAACCTGAAAGGTTAGAGTTCTGGGCCGCATTCCAGTTTCCCTGCCCTCTATTGATGGATGTCAGTACCAACTTCAGTATGAGAACATTAATGATGTTGTCCAACAATTAATAAATGGCATCTATTCCATGGATGCCTGCTCTAGCTGTTCCCATGCCTCTTCCATTCCCTCTACCATGCGGGACCTTTATGACTCAGCCCATCTGCCAGCAGGAGAGCTCACATTGGGTCATGAACGCTATCTTTACAACATGTTCACCCAGCTATTTAACACCTACTCCAACTAGTTGGGTTGCACCATCAAGATGTCTCATAACAACTGGGGCTCATCCAGGCCCTGCATACTCATATTATCAATTTTTATAATGCAGCCTCCTCCTTTTTTCACAACAACCGCAAGTCCATTATTGATAACCAACAGTTGATCAATGAGGTCTGAGATAAAATTGTGATGTTAGATAGCGGATTGTTATGGCTATCTTGAGGACAAGCCAAGTCAGAAGTCCAAATCCTTGAGGAAACTTGGATCAGCACCTCCTTCAGTTCGAGGATCTGGTATGAGCCCTACAACAACACTATCAGGAGCTGACCTCTCGCAACTACTCCTCCAGGAGTGAAGGGCTTGAAGGCCCCAAAGGGCGTGTAGGACCTGAAGGGCCAGAGGGTCCCCATTGGCCTCCCAGGCCCCCAGGTCCCTCAGCTCCCACCCATGATGTCCCTGAGGACCCATGGCGGAAGGATGTGATAACAGCCTTGGCCGCTCTATATGATCAAATTCAGAATGTAGCTTAGGGATATAAACTTCAAGTCGATGGAATCCCCCTCAATCCTAGAGTCTCCATTAATACCCTGTCAGACAAAAGTGGGCAACCTAAGTGCTTTCACAGAACCTACTAATACTTGCATCTCTCAGCTTGAACAAATTTGCCAATGGTTGGAAACACGTTTGACCACCCTCTAGAGCCAGCTTCGCCTTCAGGGCGCCGACATTTAATCCCTAAGGAGCAACTCACAAATAAGGCTTTCATTTCATCCCTCAACCAAGATCTGGATGATATCCAAGAGGACCTTGAGGGCCTATGATGCTGGCTAGACTAGCAGGGCCCCGCAACTATTCAGAGCCTGAGATCTCAGAACCAGCGCCCATCACTGGTGTTAACACCCTTTCCACTCCGCTTGTAACTAACTTTAGCTTAGTTTTAAAAAAGGTTCAGCCCCTATCAGGAGAGCATTGCCTCCTTCCTGTACGCATATGAGAGCTCCATGAAGGAGGCCACCAATCAGCAGAAGGCAAAGCATATCCACTCCTGCCTAGATAGCACCGCACAGGAGATCATGACCCCCCATTTGAAGAAGTGCACCACCTGGGAACAGGTCCATACCTCCTTAATCCAAGAATTTGGCATCAATCAAACCCTGGCCAACCAAAAACAGGTGTTCATGGGTATTCTACTAAATAAAGGAGGAAGCCCCATGGAGTTTGCCAGCTGTTTCTATGCCCAAGAACAACCCTTAGTCACTACAAATCGTATCACCCTGGATGATGCTACTAATGCTGTAATTTCTGCGTTGAGACCCTAACCTGAGGTTCAAATGAACATGATTATGCAGAAGAATGGGTTTACCTGTATCCAGGAAATCAAGGAGTCACTTAATGAGATCCCAGCGTCAACTCTAAACTTTAAGGCTTCATTTACAGGACCCTCTAACCGTCATAGAGTCCATGTGGTCAAAAACCAACAAATCCTCAACCTTGATGCACTTACTGTAAAAGTTTCAGACACAGTGCCAAGACCTTCAGGAAATGACTTGCTGAGGAGGCGGGAAAAGGGCCTTCAGCATTAAGGATTAGGTGCTCCATGATAACATCCCTACCCAGCCTCAAGAATTCTTCAGCCTTGAACGAACCAGGAGCTACCACATCTGGAGAAGAAGTTTTAGTATCCAATAATAATAAAGAGATTGATACTGCTTACTCTTCTTCCAATGACTCTCCCATGTTCCTCACACTGCCGCCCCAGTTTGGAAGTCTTTTTATCCAGGTCACAGTTCAAGTTCATAAAATACCAGTCCTTGACATAGTCAAAAGTGGCTCCCCCATTTAATATCATATCATCCAAGTTAATGAAGCACGTCAAGGTTGCTCTGGATATGCCAAACTTTATTGAAATATGGCGCAGCTGGCCCCCAATGTACTCAATCTATAAAATATTATACTTCTTTACTGTTACGGTTTGGAAATCTTGCTTTAAACTCTCCTGCTGTCGCTCTAGATAACCCTAGCTATGACCTGCTTCTTAGGACTCAAATTCTTCGACTATTTGGCTGTACTCCATTATGATGGCAGCTTTCTATCCCTACTAGGGCATCAGGTCCCTCTGATCTTTGAGACCCCTCACAATTATAAAACTTAGGTCAAAGAATGAGCCTGTTTACTGGAGAGGGAAGCCCAAATCAATCAGCTCAAGTATCACATTAGAGGCTCCCAAGTCCAACTGCCCCCTCCTGCAGTTGGTGGGCAAGAGGGCATGCCTATCTACTTACCTAGGGCAACTACCTTACCTCCAAAGTCCCAAGTCATTGCTGACACCTGGGTCCATGTCAACATCCCCTCAGGATACCTATTGGAAATCTGAGGCCTAGATAACTTATCCACAAAGGAGGTGCCAACTTGCCTGGGGATCCTAGACTCAGCTTATGCTGGGTCTATATCAGTGATGTTGGCCAACCTTACTGACAAACCCAAAATAATAGGTCCTAACAGTCCTGCCACCTATGTCCGCCTTCAACTGGTTAAGGCTATTGCTGATGTCTGAAGCTTTGGGGAATTAAGTAATTTTGGCTTGAAGACACCTCCATCGGTCAGCCTGGTCAACACCAATATCAGCAAGGACATCTTGGACGACCAACAACATAAAGTTCAAGAGTTGTTGGAGGAGTAATAGGACTTATTTTCAGCCTCAAACTACAACTTTGGAAGAATGAACAGAGTCCTACATCATGTGGAAACTGGGGACGCTCCCCCTTCCAGTCCTGACCTTACCAAAAAAGCAAGTTTGAAGAAGCCCAGGTGGCAGTGGAACTCAAATAACTACTTGACGCCAGACTCCTGGTACCATCGTGCAGACCTTGGGCCTCTCCTCTTATGACAGTTCAGAAGAAGGACGGCAGCCACCGGGTAAGATGGACTACTAACAACTCACTCCATTGCCAAGAAGGACAGTTATCTTCTTTCCCAAATTGATGATTCCTTTCATCTGCTTGCCATATCCCATAGACTTTTCTGTTATGGACCTTGCCAGCGGATATTAGCAGGTTGAGCTCGCCACTGAAGATCAAGCTAAGTGCACGCTCATAGCCAACGAAGGTCTATTTGAGCCCACAAGGATGCCCCAGAGCCTTTGTAACGCCCCAGCCACTTTCCAAAGTGCCATGGATGGGATCCTTGGGGACTTGAAGCTTTCATGCATCGTCCTCTACCTAGATGACATTACTGTTTTATCATGAACCTTTAATGGGCACATTGAGCATCTCAAGGAAGTCTTCAATCAGCTATGGAAGGCTTCCATAAAGCTTAAACCTTCAAAGTGCTATTTCTTCCAATCTGAACTTGGGTTTCTGGGACACAAAAATTCCAAGGAGGGCATTAGCCTATACTGGACAAGGTCGACGCCATAGAGAGAATGTCACGCCCACAAAGATTAAGGAGTATCCAGGTTTTCCTAAACATGGTGAGCTATTATCATCAGTTTATCCCCAGTTTGCCAACCTAGCCGAGCCATTGTTCTACCTCCTTCAGTTGATATGCCGTTCAAATGGCAGCCTGAACAATAACAGGCTTTTAATTCCTTGAGAACTGCTCTATGTACTAAACCCATACTAGTCCACCTGCACTTTGACTAACCCTTCTTGTTGTTTACAGATGCAAATGATGTTGCCATCAGAGCTATCCTAGACCAACATGATGAAAACCAAGTTGACCATCCTATGGCCTATTTTAGTAAGACGCTATGTAAAGCTGAATGGAACTACAGAGTTACTGAGAGGGAGTGCCTAGCTGTCTTGCTAGCCATCAAACATTTCCAGCTTTATCTCTAAAGTACTCATTTTACTATTGTTACAGACCACTTCTCACTCCGGTGGTTCCAGCAAATAATGGACCCAAATGCATGACTAGCCAGGTGGGTTTATGACTACAGAGCTATGATTTCACCATAGTCCATCATGCAGGCACAATTCACTGAAATGCCGCCGGCCTTTCCAGGATGCTGGTGCTAGCAGCTTTGACCCCCAAGGAAAACCAGCTATACAATCAAATAGGCCAACCTGAGCAGTAGGAGCTGAAAACTCCTGAGGTCTTAGCTGAACTCTGAAGGATGACTTGAGACATTCAAATCAAAGATGGGCTGCTTTACAAGAAGGTCAATAAGAAGTGGCTCCCTTATGTCCACCCCTCCCCCAAACTGATGTTATTCTAGAGAGCCACTCAACTGTAGGACATGGGGACGTTAAGAAGAAATATGAATGGCTGAAGTCACGATGTTACTGGGACCAAATGGTAGAAACTATCCATGAGGTCTTGGAAGCATGTATGACTTGCCAATCTCAAGACTGAGCCAATCCTCAATTCAAAACTTGGTTGTCGCCCCGACTGGGTCCTTCAATGTAGTTAGCATTGATGTGGTGGGCCCTCTTCTCACTGGGTTGCATGGCCATAAGTATATTATCTTAGCCATGGACCACTTAATCAAGTGGGTTGAAGCGATCTCAGTCCCAGCTACCACTGCCAAAAACACAGCTCTCTTCCTTGTTTGATCCATTTTCACTCAGCATGAGTTCCCCCAAACCTTACTTTTCAGACAATAGGTTGAACTTCACTTCACAGGCATTACAAGAATTTACCTCGCTATTTGGCACTAACAGAGTTTTTCTGCCTCTTACCACCCATCTACTAATGGGGCAGTAGAGCGCGCTAATGGAACGCTTATTTCCGCTTTATAAAAGTTGGCCGCCTTTGTTCTACCTGTTGGAACCACTACCTACCCAGCGCTTTGCTTGCCTACAGGGTAAGCTACCACTGAGTTATCAAGATGTCCCATTTGAAGCCCTATATTGACGTGCACCTTGTATACCAAGTAGCATCCAGCCATTGCTTGAGACCTCCACAACTGAGAACTCCAAATTAACTATGAGGGACTTAGCCAAAGGAATTGTCTAGCTTCAAGACCTAGCCACACAAGGCATCCTCATCACTACAGGAAGAGAGACATACCAATTTAATCTCGGCCGACCCTCTTTACTAACTTTTCAATTAGGTGGCCTTGTTCTCTTCTATCACCATTTACCTGGAGATCGACAAAATAAGCTAGAAATCCTTTGGTCTGGACCCTATAAGGTCATTCATAAGGTGAAGTCCAAGTACTCCGTTGCCAATGTCAACCAGGAGACCATGGTCAATTGGATGCATGGCTAGTTCTTTTGGCTGTGTACCCTCCAACAGGATCTTGAGTGGGGCACTGTCAGGATTCAAGACAATGAGCAAATGGAATTCCTCAATTCTGAATTTAGCTTTAATGAGTTGACTTATAAACCTGTCCAAACAAAAACAACTTCAGGATTCTCATCCCCAATTCCTGAGTCATGTGGGGCAGCGTTTCCACCGATTCAGTCAGTTTGGGTGGCGAAATACATTAAGGATACCCATGAGGTGGTCAATCTGGAAGACCATGAAAGATCCTGAATGAATAGGGCCACGACAATTTTTGAGGCACCGTGTCCCCACTCACCCTATAGATATCAACACCTTTTAGCCTAATAAAATATTTGAAATTCTAACCATTTTACGTTTCCTTATCAACCTTTTTGAGAATTTGCAGCTTTGAGCCACCTTCAGACCTCTGTGACAGTTTAGAGAACTTTTAACGCTGACACTCACGTTTCTGGTGATTTTGGGTGGGGTTGGTGACATCAGCAGCATGTGAGAATCCACTTGGAATTTAACACACTGTCCCTTTCCAACATTCAGGTGGAGGGCGAGTTACCTTTAGTGGATACCTTTACCAAGGCTCAAAATCGGAGTTTGATTAAATCCTTAGTATCTTCTGCAAGTTTTTCACTAGATTTTCCTGCTACGTTGATGGGCTATCAGAGCAATTTTAAATTAAAAAAGGCTAGCTTCTTTCCTCCATACACGGAATTCAATTTAAAGCTTTAGACTATGGTATAGGTGGTGAACATTAACTACCAACTGTGCCCTCATACAGCTGAGGAAGAGGTTTCCCTCAATACCTGGTTGGATGAAATTCTCAAGAAGGCCTTGTTGTTCAAAGAGACATCTCTTGTTGCCTTTCCTATTGTCATCTCTAAAGCAGATGGTTCCCTTGTATCTGCATGGATTATGGCCACCTTAACTAGATCACGGTCCATGACCCTTAATCACTGCCATTGGAACAAAAGATCAGCCAAGCGATTTCCAAGGCGTGGGTGTTTCAAAGCTCAATCTAATTAATTCTTTAAATAAGTTTGGGTGACGAAAGGTCAGGAATGGCTTACTGCTATATGGGCCAGACGAGGCATATTCTAATTTTAAGTGGTCTTTTGAGCTTAAAAATGAGACCACAACATTCCAAAGGACGATTAATAGTGTACAGGGTGACCTCTGGTTCACTTATTCGGTCACATATATTGATGACGTTCTGGTACACTCTCCCTCTCTCAGACAACAAGCAAAAGACTTGGAGGCGGTTGTGGCGGCTCTGAATAAGGCGAGCCTGTTTGTCAAGTCTTAAAATGCAAGTTCTATCAGGTGGAAGTTACATTCTTGGGTAACCTCGTCTTAAAGGATGGGTATGCTATTCCACTTGCAAACTGGATGCCATCCGTAAATGGCCAACTCCCACAACCCATAATCAATTGCAAAGATTCTTGGGTACCATCATTTTCCTGAAGAAATTCTCGCCTGCCCTCTTGCAGTTGGCTGCACCACTTAATCCACTCATATTTAAGAACGTCACTTTCCACTGGACGCTTGAGTGCCAACGGGAATTTGATTCTATCAAGGAGGTGTTCTTGTCACCTTCCATCCTTAAGCATGAAGATCCCTCCAAACCCTATATCGTTGCATGTGATTTGCCTTCCGCCACGGTAGGAGCTATCTCACTCCAAGAACATAAGGGTTGGAACATCTAGTTGCCTACTTTTCTGCAAGTTTTCTTCTACTGAGAAATCCTGGGCCATCTATGACAAGTAGTTGGTAGCCGTGGAGTATACCTTGACCCACTGGCGGTATCTCTTGCAGGGCGCACAACTTGATTTGACTGTGCAAATAGACCATCAAGCTCTTATTTTCTTCCACAAGCCACAGAAGTTGGCACTTCAGCAGGCCCACACCTACTAGTACTTGTGCATCTTCAACTATGAATATGAGTTCTTGAAGGGAGAATGAAATATCCTTACCAATTTCTTAAGTTGCAACTTCGCTCTTTGCCAAGTTAACTCTGATGAGGCAGATATCGTCACAGTCATTCCCCACTCAAATCTTAACCATAGTCCCTCTCACAGTTTTGATAGTATACTAACCCCTAGATGCGCCTTTGGTGTTGTGGGTCTTAACTGCGCAGTTGGCATGTGCAGAGGGGGTAGAACTTATGGAGAGAATGTCCTTCCCAGCTTCCAAGCATCCTTATATTCTTTGGCCAAGGGGATCATCCATTATAGGTCGCATTTGTGGGTCCTTTCTCTCCTCTAAGCTGAAGTTGTTCAAGAACATCATAATCCCCAGCAGTCGGTCATCCAAGGAATAAGAAGTGCATCAATTTTGGTTAAGCGTACCTATAGCTGGCCTGGTTTTTCTAAAATGTTTCTTTCTAAATTGCAGACTGTATGACTTGCACGTGGTCCAAATTAGACCAGTTTAAAAGGAATGAACTTCTGCACCCCTTGTAGCAGGATGTGGGTCCATGGACACTAATGTCCATGGACTTTATTGTTGAGCTACCCAGCTCCAAGAGGTTCACATCAGTTAGGTGGATGTAAACTGCTTTACAATATTCTCCCTATTTATCCCATGCTCATCCTCCATTACTTCCAAAGAGTCTGCCCGCCTATTCATGCGTCATGTGTTTTTGATTTTTGGCCTCCCACAGGAAATTGTCAGTGGCTGTGGTCCCTAATTTATGGTGCGGTTTTGGAAGAGCTCTTGGAAATCTTGAAGATTATGCCCTGCCGCTCCACCATTTACCATCCACTGTTAGATGGTCAAACTGAAAGAGTCAACCAGATCCTGGAGAAGTACCCGCGGTGCTACGCTTCAGCCACTCAGGATACCTAGGCGGATGATCTTCCCCTTGCCCAGTTTGCATATACTAATGGAACACATGCATCCACAGGCTTCTCACCATATGAAGCAACCTTGGATTATAATCCTTCTTTTTGGTTGGGCCGTGCCTTTATCAAAAAGTACTGGCTGCTGTCAACCACGATCAGCATATTCAGGACACACAGTCCCTGGTTTGGGAGCATTTAACTAAATCCATAAGCGATTACAAAACTTTTCAGATTGGAAAAAGCTCTCAGCTCATGAGATAAAAGTGGGCTCATATGTCATGCTTGACACGTGCCACTTGTGGATGCAGGCGCCCTTGCATAAGTTTGCAAGTAAACACTTGGATCCCCATTTGGTGGAAAAATACTTAGGAAATGGCTCCTTCCATATAAAGTTGCCCCACTCTGGAAGCATCATCCAGTGTTCAATGTCTCTCAGATGTCCCCTATCAAGGGGGCGATTTCAGTGGACCCTGAGCCTATTGTAATTGAAGGTGCAGAAGAAGCTGAGGTTGAGGCCATCCTGGCCTCCTGCTGATCAAGCTGGTCAATTCAGTATTAAGTTGTGTGGAAAGGCTTTTTGGCGTATGAGAATAGCTGGTTTGGTACATGGGACTGCACTAAATACTTGGAGCTCATCAAAATTTTTCATACCTCCCACCCAGAAGCTCCCCACCCTCCACTCAAAATTGCTAGGTATTTGAGATTAAGTTTATCAAAGGCCCATATGATGTGTTCTATCACTCAATTTCCCAGTGGTGGCGCTTCCTTTTGCAAAAGGGAAGTGTAATGTAAGTTTGAGGGGAGCATCCTATCAATTTTAAATTGGGATGTTTCCTTCCCCATCCAAGAAGGGGCCAAGAAGGCTGGTGGCCCCCTCATCTCCCAGGACGAACTCTCTCATGCGGTTGACAAGCGGTGGGTCATGGCGTACCCTTGAGGATTCCATCCCAAACCCAGTTCTTACATCTGAAGAATTAATAGGGTGAATTAAGGGAATCTTTAATGAGTTGGCAATGAGTCAGCATCTGCTTGGAGGAAAGGGGCCAAATACAATTAACATAATAGAATCTTTTACTTTACTAATCAACAAACGCAAAAAATTGGTATCAAAGCCCAATGGGTGTGTAATTCAAGCGGGAAAGGTGGTAAGAGTCAAAAATTTGCCAATTTTTGCTGATGGCATCAGGCCATTATCAAATGTTGCCACCAGTTCAGAACCCTCGCTGGAAATATTAGGAACAAGGGACAATGGGCGCATAACTTTGATGAAGGAAATGTGAAAGATCAAATCTTCTGTGGAACTTGCTGATGGCATTAGGCCTTTGTCAAAAGTTGCTATCAGTTTAACCTTTCACAAAATATTAGAGTCCCCATCCAATGAATCCCACTTAGTCAAAAGCCAAGGTGACCAGTTGCGGGCGGGTTGGCGCCCATAACCCATTCCCAACCTCTTGGGACCTCCCCTGCGTGAGGTGGCCTTGGAAGGTTCCTGTTTCCCATCAGGTGAGACACTGTCACGCCAATCGTTAAAACTGCAGCAAAATCTGCAAATTGGAAATCCTAAGATGAACCAACAGTGACTTGGCCCACTGCTGACAATTTCAAAGTCAGTTCAAACTAGTTCATGTATTCCCTTTCACTTGAAGTTTGCCAAATTAACCGAATCTCAGGGTGCTTAATCCTGAGCTTTTCTAAGCTATCCTTCAAATAAATCGTCTATTTAAGCAGTCATTGTTAAATTTTGGGCCTACTTCAGATGGTTTGGTTTTTATTCTAGAGTAAGTTGGAGTTTTGCAAATCTATTGCATGTAGACAATAGACCAGAAAGTGACAATATTCAAGATATAAACTCCTTAGAAATGATAATTCAAAGATGTATTTTTCTGTTGTTTACTTGGACAATGGCTCGCTGCCCTGATCCTTCTGATTACAAGTAATTTCTCAACTTAATACAATAGAAAAGTATCAAATACAGAAGGGTTGTATATTATAATACTAACTTGTAGTGATAAAATGATTGTAATTTATCAGTATCAACCTGGAGATAATTTATAGGGTTTGATGTTCACCACATCTTACCCATGACGCCTCATTTTCAATGGCACTTGGCCGGAGGATCATGTAATAAGTTCGTTTGAGGGTCTACAATTCTTTTGACTCGGGGCATCTCACACGGGCTTCAGGGTTGGTGCCAAATTCATAAATATACTCTCAAGACAGCGTTTCTGATGCATCTGCAAATAGCTGAACCAATGATATTCTCAAGCAATTGGTAGCACATACCAAGGCAATTCATACAACTAATTAGTAATTAATTTAATTAAAAACTTGATTGATATTAAAACTAATTTCAACATAGACCAACAAAGCCCACATGCTTAAGTCGTTAAGTTGACTATTAAGTACAACCTAACCAACAAAGCCTTTGGGCCCATGTCATCATAGTTAAATATTGTTAAGTGGAATTTCTAGGCCATGAATCCCAAGTTTGTATATACTTTAAGATAGTTTTGGTCCATAATCACTGATAATTTTGATGATACATAACAAATTAGCATCAGCTAATATTCTTATTTCCCCTATCAAATCACCCAATGATTTAGGTCCAGTCAACCATTCAACAGTCATTAAACACTGGGAGAATTGACGGTTGATTATCTATCTTTAATTTTAATAGAGAAACTCATCCCAAATTCAATTTTTTATGACAAATTTAAACCCCCTCATTCCAATTTCTCTTTTCCCAGCACCTAAAACCACGTGCCCTGGGGCTGTGATAGCCTGATTTGTTGCCAGGGTTGTTGTTTACATTTGTAGGTTATTGGCGTTTACTGGTGAAATCTTTCCTATCACAATTCAAAGTCATTAGAGTAGCAGTGCCTCTGCTATTTGCGCTTGTCATTTGGGTGTTTGGGCATCCAGACTGGCAGGCCAATCTGAACTTTACATGACTCTCTTTGATAATCTAGGTGACACATTCTTTCTATGCTTGGTGAGCTCTTCTTGGTGCTCCTTTGGGGAGTTTCCCTGGTGTTCTAGTGTAAAGTTTGGTCTGGGTCTTCACCTTCTTTTTCCTGTGCCTATTATCCTGACTGTCCACCTGGAAAGCTTGATGGTACATAGGCTTTTAAAGTGGTGAAGTCCAGTGTAGGAAAGCGGCGTTAGGGTGGGACGCGTGATAAGTAAGCAGACTGTTTGGGTGGTGGGGAGATGGTTCATTTGAGTGCATGTGCAAAGTTGTACCAGGCAGCTTAATCCCAATGTTGTTGTGGTAGGTCAGGGGTAGGAGCTTGTTATCTATTTTCTAGATGATGCGGTTAGATTGTTTTCTAATTTTATTAGGCTCATACCACTGTTGAAGTGTAACCATATATAGTCTCAATTCACTATTAGCGGGATCCTGACAAAAGTCACCCTGGAGCATAGTGTGCACCAAGGAGATGAAGGAGGGCAAGAAGGAGATGTCGTGGGTGGGGAACCAAAGGATTGGGAAAGTAAGAGAGTTGGCAACTGTCACCCGTTTAGACCAGTGGACTTTCCCTTGAGGGAAACAATGCAGTTGAATATCCTGTGTAGAAGTTTATTCTCAATTATCTCATTAGCATATCTACCAACTCCCAACAAATCCTCAGATGGCGGAAAGGGTTAACAGATGGTTGTGAAGAAAATGAAAGGATGAGGGGGTATATTTACTTGAGCGTCTTAGTGGATGTGAGGAGTGGGTTGTACAGTGCGCCTGGTATTTTCCAAGCAGGATAACTTCAGTCAGATTTCTTTTTACTTAAGTGTCGCTCACCACTAAGTATTCTTCCAGGGTGAGAACAAGGAGCCAGGTATCCTTGTTGCTGGATATAACAGCCACTCAATCATCCACAAAGGTCAGCATCTTGATTGATAACTGGCCCTGAGCTGTGATACAGGTTAGGCGCAAGTTTTCAAAGTTGAAGAGTGGGTCTATGACGAAGTTGTAGATGAATGGTCTGAGGGAAATCTCCTTGCTTGAGCCCTCTGTGGGGTTGAATTGAGTTGGTGAGGAAGTCATGCCTATACACAGACATGGAGGCTGGTTCTGCGAGCAGCATGGCCCAGTTGTTTTATAAAGCGCTTGAAAGCTTGCAAGTACTGTTTCGCTATTCCAATATGACTGGACAATAAGCCCTAAGTTGATATGGTGGAACAGATGGAATCCGATGAGTTGTTATGAATACATTTTAATTGAGCGCCTTGAAAAGAGGCGATATTGGATTGTTAGGAAATCGGCCAAATTGGGCAATTGTAAATTGACGAATGAATAATTGGCGGAACCAATGAGATATGGCGAAGTGAATTACTAAGCCATGAAAGCGGTACCATCTGAAGTCATTACCATACAAGCGGGATGAGATGATTGAGGAAGTTAAGTTGTTAGTAGTTTTAGAGTGAGTGTAACAGCGAGAATCCGCTGTATTAAGATATTAAATAAAAGAGAGTTGAGGGAGCGAGTGCTCCATATTTAGTTATTTATAAGTTGATTCTGTTGTGTTGAGGACAACAATCATCATATCGTTGGTCCTGATTGCTCAGTGGGTTGAACCCTGTGCAAATATCCGTTGGCGTATCTCACAAATACTGCCAATTTTATAACAGTGGTGCTCACTACAGGGGGCCCATTGACCAATAACAATACAATGAAAACTCAGCTGCCTGCTATGTTGCATCCAGGTTGTTTTGATAAGGAATCTGCACGAAATGCTGGTCCTGTTGCATATGAGGAGTTGAGATTTGTGTTAGATACTGTGCTTAAAAGGCAATAGGAGTTGCTTCAGAATGTTACAGTAATAAGTTGCCGCTATTTGATTGTGAAGGAAATATTCATGGGTTCCCTCGCCAATTTGAGTTTGAAACCAAAGGTACTTCAGATTGACAAAATGCGAAATTATTGCTCTCCTCTTTGGATGTTGGGAGTGCTGATCAAGTCGTTTGTTACCTCTCAGCTATTTCTGTTTCCTACCATGAAGTTAAGGAGATGGTGCTGCAGTTGTTCAGCAGATCTGCAAAAATGTTACAGCAAAAATCTGAGTTTTTAACCATTGAGTTTCAACATGATTATACCCTCACTGCGTTTGATGATCAATTCTCAGCAGAAGCCCATGTGTTAATTGGGGCAGGAGTTTTAACTGAATGTGACACAATAATGCGTTGACCTCTGCTGTGAAACCATACCGAGAGCTTTTTAATGCTTTGGCTCTATATTTAGAGGTTGATGTACCTTTGCTTAAACTTGTTCAAATTCCATGCCGGCTATCTACTACCTTCCCTCCACCCAGTATAGAGCAAAACCTATTGCCTCCGCTGCTAGCCTTGTTTATATGTAGAGAAATCATCCCTCCCTGTTTAGCGCCCAGTTGGCATTCCCTGGCCTTATCATCATCACCAGCCTCGTTTTCAACCAAGTTGCCAACAGCAGTTCACCTCTCAAGATGGGCCTGGTTACACTGTTTGATACCAGTCCACCTTTTTTGGTGGCCCATTTTATAACACTCAAGGACGCAGGTCTCATAGGGTTAATTGCTTTTTGTGCGGTCAGCTGGGGCACCTGTCTAGGAGTTGTCATAATTGTTGGGTTCAGTACCTGTTGTGGGAGCAGTATAATCAGGGAAAAGTAAGAGCGGAGTAAAGATGTGACTCTCTACCTCTGCTAATCTGACTCAAAACGTTCCATCTGAACTCATCCCTACACAACCAGCGGATGTTTCCTGGTATTATGATGCTTTTCTATACCAGCAGCCAGTTGGAGGGGTAAATGTGCTTACACAAACGCAATTCATGGATAGGCAGAAGAGGGGTCCTCAATGCAGGTTGAGCTGTATGCGTGCCAAATGTTCAACCAAGTTTCCCCTGAAAAGTTAGACCCCTCCTCAGATGCGCCTTTTTTTCAAGCAGTAAGCGCCGCTCTTCCAGTCAAAACTATTATCAAACAATACCCCAGAATTGGTAAAGGGATTGCGTGTTTCCTTGGAAACAGGGATTCTTTAGATGTACATGTTATAAACAGTCAAGATGTGTCTTACTCTGAATGTAATTATTGTGATCTGGTTGTAGCTAAGACCTGAGTTCGTGCCATCATAGATAATGGTGCCCCCATTAATATAGTCTCTACCAAATTGGTGACCAAGTTGTCATTAAAACCAGATGTGGAACACCGGATGGTATACAGCACTTCTGGAGCAGAAAATACGGTCTCTGGGGGAGCATACAGTGCGCTTCCTCTGCGGTTTGGTTCTATTGCTGTGGTAGCCCCAGCTATAGTGTTACCAAATAGCCATTATGATCAGCTAATTGGAACTGCTTTCTTGAGACACTATGGGGCCATCATTGATATGACGAATGAGACTTTTGAAACCTTGGGTCAGTGCATCCCAATTCACTTCACCTCTAGAGGAGTGCCAAATGATCCAGTGCATATGGGGAATATCAATCTAGTGTATAGTGACGGAGTAATCCCAGTATGCTACCGGTGATTAAAGAGTGAAACTTGGGCCCTTCCTCAACAGATTTATGAATATCAAGGGTTGCCGCTGAGAGTGGCCAGATCTATATTTATTCCATCTGGGCATCAAGTTATACTGAACACTGAGCTGGTGGTTGAAATTCCGGATGGACTCTATGGGGAGGTTATTGGGTCATATCAGCAATCACTGTTAGAGCCCCACATGGCCCCGGGCATTATATTACCAGGGCAAGGGGAGATCAACGTTTTACTTGCAAATCTACAAACGGTACCCCTGCAAATCCGCCGCCACCAAATAGTGGCATACTTACACTTAATCCCCATTGAGGAGGTTCTTTCAGTTCATGAATTTGGGTCGCTGAAGGAATTTGGTCTGCCTTTCAAACCACCTCTCAATGTAATGGCTGTTATATCCTGTGACGTGTTTAATGGGGCTGTTGGAACCACAGAAGGATAGGGCAATTGCTTTATTTCAAAATTATAAAGGGATTTTCACTGTTGATGACCACAATTTAGGATGTGCGCTGGGGGTGGTTCATAGGCTGGACACTGGAGATCATCCTCCCATCAGGTCAAGGCAGATCCGACAATCAAGGGTGGCAGAAGAAGTAATAACTGAGGAAATTGAAAAGCTGTTAGCGCAAGGGATGCTTGAACCATCCAAGAGTTTGTGAGCTTCACCCCTTCTGATCGTTAAAAAGAAGGATGACACCAATCGCATAGTAATAGACTACCAAAAGCTTAATAGCATCACTAAAAAGGTCATATCCCTTACCACGGATTGAAGCTTTGGATTGACTAGGAGGAGCTCACTTCTTCTCAGCTATGGACCTAATTTCAGGGTACTGGCAAATTGAATTGCCACCACCAGAGCAGGAGAAGTGCACTGTAATCACATCTAAAGGTATTTTCCAACCAACTCGGATGCTGCAAGGGCTGTGTAATGCCCCAGCTACGTTTCAACGAGCAATGGATACTATACTGGGGGACCTAAAACTGTCGTGTGTCCTTGTATACCTTGATGACATCAATGTTTCCTCCCAAACCTTCTTTGAACACCTCGATCATCTAGAAGCTGTGTTTCGCCATCTTGCTGAGGCCAACATAAAGACTAAACCTCAAAAATATTACTTCTTTAAGGACCAGCTGGAGTACCTGGGGTTCGCGGTTGATGCCACAGGGTTGCGACCTCAACCAGCCAAGGTGGAAGCTATATGTAAAATGACTCCTTCCAACAGCAAGCGGGATATACAGGTATTTTTGGGAATGTTCAGATATTACCGGTGCTTCATCCCTAACTTCAGCTGTATCAGGGGCCCACTATTCGAGTTATTAAAGAAGGACACCATTTTCTAATGGACGGAATGGCAGCAACGTGCTTTTGATACACTTTGAATGGCACTGATCAGCGCGCCGGTGTTATACTATCCTAATTTTGAAAAAGATTTTATTGTTCAGATGGATGCATCTCTTTCCGCCGTGGGGGCAGTCTTATCCCAAAAAGATAAGGAAGAAAGGAGCACCCCGTAGCATATTACAGTCATAGCTTGAACAACCATGAGCGCAATTATACCATGATTATGCGGGAGTGCTTAGCGATGATCTATGCCTACAAGAAATTCCAGGTGTATTTGCATGGGTTGAAATTCAAAGTTGTAACGGATCATGCCTCACTACGCTGGTTACAAAATCTGAAAGAAATGGAAGGGCGCTTGGCCTGATGGGCTCTTAAATTGCAGGCATACAATTTTTGAAATTCTTCATTGACCTGGAGCAAAACACCAGAGTGCTGATTGTTATCGAGATTACCAACAATAGCAGTTATGGCAGATATAAATGATATAATGTTAAATAAAATGATTTGCGGGAAGTATGATGACAAACCGCCCCAAGTGATCAAAGCTTTAAATGAAATGAGAGCAAATACCTTCCAATGGAACGGGGAACTGTACAAGTGGCTTGGCGATTCTACAGTGAATTTTCCGTGACCCTCAGCCTGGCTGGCAATTATTATGAGCACCCATAAGGCAGTCAGACATGGTGGGGTGCGTAAGACAATGGAGTTATTGCGCCCTCAGTACTATTGGGAAAGTATGAACTTCAATGTGCTCAAAAACATTTCCTGTTGCCATCAGTGCTAAGTGGAGAAGCCATTCCGCCGTAAGACTTTGTATCAAGTAGTGAAACCGCACTTTGCTTGGCATACTGTTTCTCTGTATGTTGTTGGTCCCTTGCCAACAGGAGCTAACCGGTGTAAGTACATTCTTGTGGCTATAGACCACTTGACCTGGTGGGTCAAAGCAAGGGAAATACGAGATTTGGGGGCAGTTACAGTGGCCAAGTTTGTGATGGGGTGTCTTATTCAGCGACATGCATGCCCTCAGTTTATTCTCACTGACAATGGAACTAACTTCGCCTCACACATCCTCCCCAAACTGAATGAGCTTATGGGCATCTGCGGGGTTCTAATGACCCCATACCACCCCAAATCTAATGGAATGGTCAAACGTGTGAATGGGACTCTGATGAATATCCTGAGAAAATTAGTAAGAGATTGACCATCTGATTAGACCTCCCTTCTTTCCACTGCCATGTTTGCCTATAACATCAGTTACCATTCTGCCAATGGGGAAAAGTCCCTTCCAACTACTATATGGCTGACACCTGGCTTTTCTGGCGTTACTTTGTTCATGTGTGGAAGACACCAGCGGAGTGGAACCCCACCACTATTTGACTAACCTTGCAAACATTCTGATCAAATTGTAAACTGAAGCCTATTCCTTCAGCTTAGCCAAGAAGATCAGGAATCAGGATGCAGATCAGGTCCATCAAAGCGGGTTAGCGCAGTTCAAGTAGGGTGACATGGTTCTCTTTCATGACCAGCATGAGTTTGGGTGGAAACACAAGCTGGCCAGTATACGGATTGGTCCGTTCAAAGTCATTGAGAAAACTGGGGTCAAAGAATATACTTTCAAGGACCCTGTGAGTGGTCAAATCATCAACTGAGTGCATGCGAAGTTCCTCCAGGCGTTTAAGCAATGGAGCCTTATCGCCCAGTCAAGGAGGGGGTAATGTCATGATTCTGATATGACTGGATGGTAAGCCCTAAGTGGATATGGTGGAATGGATGGAATCTGAAGAGTTATTATGAATACAATTAATTTGAGCGCCTCAAAATGAGGCAATATTGGATTGTTGGGAAATCAGCCAAATTGGGTGATTGTGAATTGAAAAATGAATAATTGGCGGAACCAATGAGATACGGCGAAGTGAATTACTAAGCCATGAAAGCGGTACCATCTGAAGTCATTACCATACAAGCGGGATGAGATGATTGAGGAAGTTAAGTTGTTAGTAGTTTTAGAGGGAGTGTAACAGCGAGAATCTGCTGTATTAAGATATTAAATAAAAGAGAGTTGAGGGAGAGAGTGCTCCATATTTATTTATTTATAAGTTTATTCTGTTGTGTCAAGGACAACGATCATCATATTGTTGGTCCTGATTGCTCAGTGGGTTGAACCCTGTGCATTTATCTGTCAGTGTATCTCCCAAATACTGCCAATTTTATAACACACTGATTCAGGTAAGGGAAGCTTATGCAGTTGTAAGCTTTACCTGATCCAGGAATAAAATGGCGCCAGTGGCTTAAAATTTGCATATGTTGTCAACGGTGTGTATGTTGTTTCTTTTGGACCTTATGATTATAACCTATATTGACTTGGTGAAAGGTCATCCGCTGCTACTTTGCCTAGTCTTTTGGCCATAATTTTGGTGAGGAGCTTTGAATCAGTTTTGATGAGGGCAATAAGACGCCAGTTGAAGAGGTCCAGCTTGTCACCTTTTTGAAACAAGGCGATAACATATTCATCTTGGCCTCCTGGAAAGAGACTAGTGTCCATGCTGCACTTGTTCTTGGATGACAGTAGGATCGGGGCAACTTAGTTAAAGTGTTTTATAAACCTTGTAGGGTATCCCATCAGGCCCTAGCATTTTCTTTGCAGTGTAAGGCAAGCCCTATCCCAGAGCTCCTCCTGTATGATTAGTTTGATTAGGATTATTTTTGTAAATGCCTTATGAATTTGGCGCTGTTTATACTTTTACTTTTTTGGTATCAAGTGGACAATCTCTATAGAGATGCGAGTAGAAACTATGTACTTCAGTGTATATGTCCATCAGGTTCCTTGCTGCGGAGCCATCCTGTTTTCAGACCTGTGTGCAGGCAGGTTTATTCCCATTGGCTTGGCGCTAGAGGAATTACAATAAGCACGAATCACCTTCTTTTATGCGCTTACCTTTGTTCACTACCTTGATTTGATGTTAGTATTCATGGATAATAGCGTTTAAATGGGCTGATATCTCCGCCAAACTGCGTCCCTGACTGGCGCTATATCTTTAACCAATGTGTTGTGTTTCAGGTGTTAATGTTGGCCAGGGTGCTTTTTTGGTAGCTGTGTCTGCTAGGTGCTTACAAGAGGCAAGGTATTGGGCTTTATTGATTAGACTAAAGTTTAGAGTCTGACCATATCATTAGAGAATTCAATTTAAAAGAGTTTGTAAAATTTAGTGCCAAGGTTTTGCTTTTAACCCAGATGGTTAGTTTAAGAGTCTAACTGTGTCCAAGTTAATTTTTTTCCAGGCGGAGGCCTTTAAGTCCACAAGGTAATGACACTGCTATTGAGATGAGCCTGCGGTCAGAAAAATTTATCCCTGTGTTGTGAAATTGGATATGGCTGACTGGTAGTGGGTGATTTCTAGGATGTAGTCAATTCTGGACATATTATGAGCTTTCCATTGTGTATATGGGGCGAGTCATGTTTGGGATGAGGGGTGCTTTAGGAGGGAGGGTGTCATATAGGATGAGGCTGACCTTCATAGTGTGAAATTCAAAGTATCCTTGTGGGTAGACTATAGGTGTGATCTATCAAATAGTTGACAGGTTTTCCCATCAGGTAAGATCGCCCATTACAAAGGTGTTGGATGATGGGGAAGCGTGGTGAACATTTCAAGAAAATCTCTTCCTTTGGTCACGTTGTTTGATGCATATATGCATACTATTAACAGAGTTTTGTGCCTGATGATTATTGCAATCAGGAAAACCATTCAGATGGGCACTGGAGTTTTACTTTTAGATTTTTGTTTAGGCACACAACCACCCCACAGTGGTGTGCCCATACCAATTGGGTTGGTAGTATAATGTCTGATCAGGATCTCTCTTCCCTGCATGCAGTGGGTTTCTTGTATGGCTAAGATGCCTACAAGGGTGTTTCACAGGAAAGTTTAGCTTTTTAGGACTTTGGAGCTCAGACTTCTGCATTGTTTAGTATCCCTATTTATATTGAGATGAAAAAGCGTCTCAAAGCACTTGGGAGGTCCATGTGGCCCAACCCATTTGCACCACTTATGATATTAAATTTGGGTGATGAATCTGGTACCCCCTGTGCAATTATGCAATCCCATCTCCTAAGTTGCTTTTGAACTATCCTTACTGGTGGTTGGTTTTGCATTGGCTTATTTCTCTTGTGTTTCGCTCTGTTCCATATGGCTGTGTGAAGTTCACTTGGGGGTTGTAGAATTGGCCGCTGGGAGTGTGGTTCCATCTTGCGTAGTTCTGGTGGGATCAGGTTGGTTGAAGAAATCAGGATATTTGTTAATATCTGAATATTTGGAAATTTTTTGGGAAATACGGATTCTTGTGCTGATTGATTGAGTGCTATGGGTGATCTCCTCCACGACCTCCTGGATTTGGCTTGCGGTGATGGAGGTGTTTGCTAGCAATGCTTCCTTGGCCGCAGCCTGTTTGCAGGCCCTCTGGGCCATCTTGCGCACCTTATGTGAAACCAGATCAATGATCATATATTGTCCATCCTTGCCACAGAGGAAGGATGCTTGGTGTCTAAAATTTTGTGAAACCTCGCTGTCTTCATCCATTATATCATCTCAGAAATCCAAGGCCATAAGGACTTCACTCACTGGGCATTCATGTACCTTGTGTCTTAGGTCATTTCAGTATTTGCGGATAGGGGCGCGTTTGGATATGGCGCAGAATAATCTAGAGACACCTCCATCTGGAAGGTGGAAAACTTCATTTAGAGAATTTTGTTACGCTCTTTAAGAACCTTTGGGAGTGGGTTTATAACCACAATTTCCTTTCCTGTGCACATGGATGGAATAAATTGGAATCTCTGCATTTCAAGTTGTTTTATCTCCCCATAATTGGATAGCCCTTCACAGAGCTCCTCCTCAATCACCTTTGAAGTAAGTTTGTTAGGAGAAAGTTGAATAAGATGAAAAAAGGTCTCACTTTGTTCCAGCAGGATCAAACGGTGTGCACAACAACTTTCCTTCAGAAGATCAACTGTAACATAACTTTTGTGAAATTGTTTGCATCATCTTTTATTTTGAATCTAATGTCAATCCATCTGTGGTGGATTGTGTGAAGTGATATAAAATGTGTGTGGGAACAGGGTGGCCTGCGCCTCAACTACTTTCTCTTAAATAGTAAGGTATTCTACCCTTAGGTAGGGGTGGAGCCCTTGCTTTACTGACAATAGGAGTTGAAAAATTTGTATTTCTATGTAGATTTTTGTTTCTAATAAATTCTAAAAACTCAGACACCATATGAGTTTGCAGTTTCTTTTAAGCCATGTTTCCTGTCCTGCATCCAGGGTGTTTCTTGCTATTTTATGGTGCGCCAGTTGGTCCATCAACCATAACTGCTCTCACCCTATTCTAGTTATTTTTAATATTTTTCTCATCACACCTGTGCAATTATCAAACTGTCATTTGAATTTGAGACCTAGTTTCCAAAAGTGTTATTTATGGGAAAGAAAAACTAATATATCTAATTTTAATGTATTTTTGACTTGGTTAAGTATTAGTAATATCAAGCTTGTTTTAGTTGCTAAAGGACCCAATATAGGTTATAATGAGGCGTTAGCATGAGTAATTAATTTTAAAGATGATGCATATCTATATCATTGTTGAGTAATTGACTGGACCTATTTTTCAGAAATTTGATCATATCAGATATCAGCAATTATGGTTCAGGTGTATCCTAAGTATATCCAAACTTGGGAATTGTGGCCTAGCGATTTCACTTAATTATATTCAACTATGATGACATGGGCTTGAGGGCTTTGTTGGTTAGGTCAGACTTAGATTAAGTTTTGACTTAATGACTTGGGCACATGGGCTTTGTCAGTCTATGTCGAAATTAGTTTGTAATGTCAGTTGAGTTTTCAATTGAATTGATTACTAATTAGTGATATGAATTGCCTTGGCATGTGCTGCCAATTGCATGTGAAAGTGAATCAGTTCAGCTATTTTGAAGACATGACAAAACGCCATCTCAAGAATGATGATGGTGTTTACACTAACCCTGAGGCTGAGCATGATGCCTTGAGTTGAAGTATATGTAGATGTTCTTGAAAACTTTTTACATGGTTAAGTGCCACTGAAAGTAAGTCGTCATGGGTAAAATGTGGTGAACATTGAACCCTATAAATAACCCTTAAGTTGACATTAATAAGATATATAAACTACTGGACTGGTTTATAATTTAATTTATAAACTTTTTTGTGTTTAGTAATTTCTTTTATTAGTCAGCTTTTACTTGGGATCAGTAAGATCAGGGTGGCGTGCCATCGTCCAAGTAAAAATGACAGGAAATATTGAATTAGATACTACCAAGAAGCTATAATTTAAATTCTAATCACCATCCTGTCTGTTGTCTTCACACAATAGACGCTCAAAACTCATTCTACACCTGACGAAGAACCAGCCATTAGCCAAAGCCCAAAAATCAACAATCATCTGAATCTGAATCTATAAGTTTATCTTACCCTTTTTAAAAAGCTTTGGAGTATTTTTAGTAAGATCAAGGGCAGGGTCTAACTTACCTTTACATATAAAATATCTTCTGCTGTGTTAAAAAGTTGGGATCCTGTCATGATATAGCAGAGGGTAAAATTAAACTTTTTAAGCATGTTATATCTTTGCCTTCATAAAGGGTTGTCAGGCTTTGCTCTATTGTGGGTGAAGCCTCAATTTTGGGTTTCTAAAGTATTTTTTATAATAATCATTTCCAATTTATAATATTATTGTTATTTTATCAACTGAACTTTATTGGGTCAAAGCCCAAAATCATCATTGGTTTTATAAATTTTTTATTGATAAAATCATTGTCATGCTGAAGACTCAAAATCATTACTAGCTTCTAGTTATATAGCATAAAATATTCTATTTAATATATAAAAATCCTGAACAACCATACTCAGGATAAATCGCCTCCAATAACCAATGCCCAATAATCCAGGGATATTTCTCTTTATTTCATTATTTAAGCTTACCTTTATCTTTCCCAGCTCTAAAAAGTGCTAATCATTTTGCTTGATAAACTAACTAAACGCTTTCACTTTTATTATAAGTTTTAAATTAAAGCTTGTTGTTAGGACCTCTGAACTAAGTGTTGAGTATTCTTTAACTAAAACTATCTATTATGGGACCTCTGAACCAGTGTTCATGTCCCTAAATGATTATATATATATTGGTACCTCTGGCCTCTATCTAACCAAGTGTCAGATAACTTCTCTTTTTTTAGAACCTCTTGCATCTATTTAGCCAAGTTCCATTTTATTCGACTTTAGCATCAAATCTAGCAAGCTTCAAATGACCAGCGTTCAAGTGACTTGCTCCTGCAAGTCCGTCAATGGTCCCTTGGTACAATTATCTTAATTAAACAGTTTCAAAGTTGTATACTTCTGTATATAATTTTTGTTGCTAAAAAATTTAATGTTAGATTATTAGGTTAACATATGGCGTAACAATTTTATGTAACTAATGATGTGGATGGCATATCATTTACAAAATAGACATATGAAGGAAGGCATTCAGGGTTTATTGACATCTCATTGTTATATTGAGATAAGCTTTAAATACTAAATTTAACAGGTTTTATGATTGTAGCAAGTTACTAGACTGTATTTAAATAGAATTGATTAGCAACAATAAAATGTTAAGGGTGGTTAGCCTGGCAGGTAAACCTGCTTCCTCCCTAGTACAGGTTTTGAGATCAAAACCTGTATTGGCTAGAAAAGTTCTTGCTGTGGTATAAATGTCCCAAGGTTGACCCACCTCAAATATATATAACAATAAAATGTTTTGCTTTAAATCATCAATAAATCACAGCTTTAAACGTTTACTGTATGCTCATAATAATCTGATTACACGATATTAGATTATTAAAAGTCTATTTATAGAGGTCCAAGTCATTATGTAATTGATCAATTGCTTTATGCTTAAGTTGACTATAAAGCAAGAGATATCTTTTGTGACACTTATAATGAGGTTTTAAAAAAGCATACTTTGTAGAGGAATCTGATATATCTGCAAAAAAAACTTTAGACATACTATAGAAAATATTCAATGGAAAAGTGTTTATATTTAAAGGCTCTAAACTGTAAAACTTTATATAGCTCACTCATATTTTTTTAATAACCACACATTTCATATTGCAAACCAACATTATACCAATAATTCACAAGGCTCACCAACTTTCTAGCTAGTTATAAACTTATTGAATATTATTTTACATAAATAGTACATCTATCTGGTTGAGGAAATGGTCAAATAGCAAAAGGTAGCAAGTGATATTTCTAAACAAGAGGATGATAGCAGATTTAGGTAGTATAATAAGTTTTAAGTGAGCTACCCTATAATAACTAAGTTGCAGAAAACTGAATTTAATCCCATAAAATTAAACAGGATTACGTTTGATGCAAAGTTACTGTCATTTTTACAGGTTTATCTTACATCCATAGGGCTACTAAATTAAACACTATATTATCCAAAGACCATTTTTGTTGACCCCCAACAAGTAAAGATTTAGAATTAGGAAAATAGCATGTGCATGTTTTTAATATAAAGCAAACTCTTATCTTTTTAAAATCTATAAAAAAGACTATATTTATAAAGGTTTAAATGTTAAATCATGCAATTATCAAGTTTGGGCCCAAACATTAGCTTATAGATTGCACAAATTACTAGATATTACCTTAAAACTTTAGATTATACCCTTAAGATTAATCAAGTTGTTACTCTCTGGAGTTCAATATATAAGCTAACTTTGAATAAAAATCATTAAGTTGAAATGTACTATAGCACAATGAAGACATTTCAATTTTTATCATAAAAAAATGTAAAAAATTAATATATGTGATTTTCAGATTTTTTCACTGTTCTATAAAATTAACCTATTAATCATTTTTAAAGATACCATACATATCACTTAGTATGTCAACTTAAAATTAATTAATCAATACTTAATCATATTAGGGTTTAAATCCAATGAACAACTCACTGTGAAATACATGCTTTTTTGTTAACCGTCAGTATCAAGCCCTTATAAAGATCCTGTAAGCATATACTTTTACTTTAGAACAAGGACTAAAACAATTTTATATGAGAACTATTTGTCTTAGCCATTTGACATACTGGCTATTTTAAATTTAAAATGTCAGCTATTCTGCATGAGGCTTGGTCTAATTTATCACTTTAGGCCCCATAAAAAACCTTAAAATTATCTTTGATAATTTTTATATTAAATTTTATTTTGTTACCAGTTGTCATAGCTTGCTCAAACCATAAAAATAGGCTCTATAAAGCTGTTTTTTCACTGTGGAAAATATTTATTATAATACAGATACGCCTAAAGGAAAGCCAATTAATTATTTATAATATAAGCTTTAGCTAGGAGGTTTTATTAAACCTGATAAGCCAGTCCTTAAATAACTCTCTCCTAGAATTACTAAATAGACAATCCTATTGAAAAAAATCACTTCTTGTGATGTGTTTGATATAAAGAAATAAATACCTGACATGAAATTAATTTCTTCTAACAACTAAAGATAGTTACAAATGTACAACTATAAAAAGGGTGGTAGCCAAGTAGGTAAAACTGCTTCCACCCCTAGTGCAGGTTCCAAGTTTGAAACCTGTACTGGCTAGAAAACATTCTTAATGTGGTATATTTGTCCCAAGATTGACCCATCTCAAATAATTACTTTACAATGTATATCAACTGGACCATTATCTACACTAAAACATTTTTATATTAGGGTAAAAGTCTTAAATATTTTGAAAATGGCTTATGATGTTAATGTAATCCCTAGTCCTAAATTTTTAGATAATCCTAAACTGCTATTATATAGTCTCAGATTTACCTCAAAGACTGAATATAATATAACTAATAAAAAGCGCTTAAGCTTAAGATAAAAGGTCAGAGATGCACATCCACTAAATCAATAAGGGTTAAGGTTGTTTTAACCTTTTTTAATTTTATGATACTTAAGTCACACGTTAAAAAAGTGATAATGTATGCGTTGAGTAATTGACTGGACCTAATTGTCAGATATTCAATAGAGACATAATAAGGTTAGCTGTTTAAAAACTTATTATGGATCATATCAGATATCAGCAATTATGGACCAGGTATATTCTATGCTTATGCAAAGCTTAGAATCCGCAGCCTAGTGATTTCACTTAATTATATTCAACTATGATGACATGGGCTTGAGGGATATGTTGGTTAGGTCAAACTTAAATCTAAGTTTTGATTTAATGACTCAGGCACATGGGCTTTGTTGGTCTATGTCAAAATTAGTTTTTAATGTTGATTGAGTTTTTGATCAAATTAATTACTAATTAGTGATATGAATTGCCTTGGTATGTGCTGCTGATTGCACGTGAAAGTGAATTGGTTCAGCTATTTTTGAAGATATGACGAAACGCCATCTCAAGGATGATGATGGTGTTTACTCTGACTCTGAGGCTGAGCATGATGCCCTGAGTCAAAGTATTTGTAGACGTCATTACAAACTTTTTATGTGGCCAAGGGTCACTAAAAAAAAGGCGTCATGGGTAAGATGTGGTTAACATCAAACCCTATAGATAACCCTTGCATTTACACTAATAAAGATCATCCTTTAACTTCTGGATTAAGTTTATAATTTATTTATAAACTTTTTGTTTTATTACTTTATTTTATATTAAAGTTGATTTTCACTTGGGATCAGTAGGATTAGGGCAGCGTGCCATCATCCAAGTGAAATGACCGGTATACAATTGAAGTGTTACCAAAAAGCTATATCATAAATTTAAATTCACCATCCTGTCTATTGTCCTCACACAATAGATGCTTGAAACCACATCCAACCCTCAAAGAAGAACCAGCCCTCTGAAGAAGACACCCAAATTCAACAAGTGGCGCTCATGGCTGGGACTGCAGATGGTGATCGCGCTGAACAGGGGAGCAATCCCAATCAATTATTCAGAACCATCGCCATCCCCAATGGTAACCCTGAAATGACTGCATCCCAGATTAATTGGGAAGAAGTACCTATTATTACCTATCCCGATGATCCCATTTCACCTGAAGAGCTGGAACGTCTTGAGAAGCAGTTGTTAAGAGGGTATCAATTAGGACAAGGGCCTGCAGATAATAGTAGCAACCCTTTTTACCGCCAATGACAGCAAGATTTGTTGTGGATGAGATATATTGCTCATCATCAATTAAGTGTAGCTCAGATCTGAAATAATTTAATTGGGATAGAGAATATCGCCCAATACTTAATTGAATTTGTATATCCCACCTCTAGAAATTCTCAGATGACAATTGCCCGCCATCATGCTGCCATTACTGAGTTAGTGAACTTCTCTCGCAACTCCAGCCAGGTGGGCCAAATTCTAAATGAGTGTTTGGAAGCCAACTTTGCTGAGGTCCATTCGAGTTTGGAGGCAAATCACAACTTAACCACTTGGGCTAATGACTGGGTAGCAGTATTAGCACAAGAGCTAAATGACAGATTGCATCCTTTTTTTGAAAATTTCTTAGTGAAAAGAGGAGTCACTGAATCTTGGGTCAGCAATATCACTCAGACTTCTATTAATGCTGCAGAGTCCATGAGGCTTAATCACAAAGCCCAAGAGGCACAGTTAAACCATAACAATGAATTCTGTGACCAGTATCAATGCCTGAGCGCCCAAATTTCGCAGATGAAGGATGAATACACCAGAAAAATCAATTACTGGCAAACACAATTTGAGGACCAATGGGCGAAAAATAAAAAAATGAGACTCTATTGATCATCTTAATCTACAGATCAATAATCTCAATGATGATGTTAATATTATTAATGAGTCAAACAATAATCTCCATGGAGAATTGAACCAGTGCAAGAAGGCCATAAAAGAAAAGAACCAAGTGATTTCCACCTTGCAGCTACAAGCTACTAGCCTGAATGAGGAAATTGCAAAATTAAAATTAAAAAACCGAAATCATGTCAATTGGGAAAACAAAGTCAACGAGAAAATTTGAGCTCTAGATGACGAGGCGTTGTCAGTGTGCTAAAACCCACTCAACTGGTAATTCTTCCGAATATTATGAGGATGAAGCTTCAGAAATAGCTACTGAAATGGACGCTGGGCCACGTCGACAACTGCCTAGCAATATGGTTGCCTTGGCTAACCCTAGCGCCTCAAACTGGGATATGATGCCCCAACGCCCTAGTACGCCTGGCTCTAGTCAACCTAGAAGTAATCATGATAACCAGGAATGGGGAAGCAATAATTATAAACCAGCAAACCTGCCAGCCTTTGACAAGAATGGAAGTATTACCACATTTGTCAAAAATTTTGAAATGGCCATACATGGGGCCAGCGACTGCAACAAAGCAACCAACATGATTAACTGCTTGAATGAGTGGATTATTGAGTTGATTATGCCTCACATTAACAAAAATTCAACATATGCTGAAGTCAAGGAGGCCATGCTTCATGAATTTAGAGGTCCAGAACGGATGTCAACCAGAAAATCCAAGTTTATGAACATCAGCTTTAAGAAAGATGAAGCAATTGATGAATTTGTGGATTGATTCTATTGCAAAGCTCAGGTTCTCTTAGGCACGTGGGCTATGGTCAATTTTGATGCCAAGATTGCACTAGAGTATGCAGTAGAACCTTGCCCTAATCTATCAAACACCCTATTGCCTGCTTTCGTGAAAAGCCTTGTGACATCTGAATTTTTTGACTACTTGCGCAGATGCTCAAAAAATTATGGCCCTCCTAATACTAATTACAAATTGGGAACCGCTGCCTTTTCTGGAAAGCCCTTTGAAACCAATAAGAAGATTGACAGTAATCCGCCTATAAGAAATGAGCAAAACTCAAATGTAAGAGCCCCACGGCCAGTGAGTGAAATTACTTGCTTTAATTGCCATCATAAAGGTCATTATGCTTCCCAATGCCATCAGAAAAATGTCAACATAGTCCTTCCCGACACTGTGTAAGAGGAGGGAAAAGAACAAGCACAATAGATGCAGGACACTCTATTGTGCCTAAGACACTAGTCCCACCCAATCGACAAGAAAATAATGGCCACTGGGCCTTGTTAGACAATGAAATCAATTCTATTTTAGTATCAAATGAAGATTTCTCAAATGTACATGCAGTAACTCGCTCCCAGAGTAAGGTTGTCATACCTGAAGCCTCTGAGGTAGTCGCTAAACCCTATGTGCAACAAATACTTGAGAATATTCCAGCTGATGGGCCGAGCAATGCAGCAGATACCCCAAGCCTGAAAGGGGTCAATATAGCAATGCCAATCGACACATTCATCAATGAATGTCCCAGTATTGGGAATACTCTGAAGCACACTCTTAACTCTTTGGACTCTTCCCATATTCATTTAGTAAACTCTATTGATTCTTACTATTCTGAGTGCACTTACGTGGATATCCTAGTCAACAAGGTTAAAGTTGTAGCTATTGTTGATAGCGGAGCACCTTAAACATTGTTTCCATGAAGCTGGTTAAGAAACTGAAAATAGCTCCAGATATTGACCATTATCAAGAATATGGGACCGCAGGCCTTAACAGCACTAAGAGTGAAGGAGCTTACAGCGCTTTGCCACTATGATTTGGAGCTTTGGTAGTAGCTGCACCTGCTATAGTGCTTCCAAACGCCAATTATGACATATTAATTGGAACTAGTTTTTAAGGACCTATGGGATCTCATGCGATTTTAAAGAAAACATCTTGACAATATTGGGCCAATTGCTTCCAATTTATTACTCTCGCAATGATATAAAGCCCACAAGCCATCGTAGGAATTTTATCAATATATCTTATGCTGATGGGATAATACCAGTAGGGTATATTCAGTGGGGGAATCAAAGCCACCCCATGCCAACTGCCATAAACAAAAATTGAGGAATACCTCTACATGTGAATAAGGACGTGACAATAGCTCCAGGCCATCAACTGGTTATGAGAACTGGGACTACACTGGATATTCCAGAAGGACTGTATGGGGAGGTCATACCCTTGTGGCATCATTCTCCAATGGAACCTAGTGTGGCGCCTGGAATACTTATACCAGGGCATGGAGAGATTGATGTCTTACTAGCAAATTTGACCAGCTGAAATATTAAGGTCAAGAAATTTCAAGTAGTCACTTTTGTGCACCTACTTCCAAGGGATGAGTTAATATCAGCTGTCAAATTTGGTGATTTATCTGAGTTTGGCTTACCAACCCAAGCCCTTGGGGCACATGCAGTAATACCCTGAGAATCATTCACTGGATTATCAGAACAACAGAAGGATGAAGCACTAGAGTTGTTTGAACGATACTCCAAAAGTTTTTGCCAAAGATGACCAAGATTTAGGTTGTGCAAAAGGAGTTCAGCATTTTGTGGATACTGGGGATCATATGCCTATTAGAATGAGGCCAATTTGGTGCCCCAGAGCCAGTAACAAAATAGTTGGTGAAGAGTTAGACAAATTGCTGAAAAGCGGAATGATAGTGCCTTCAAAAGCCTGTGGGCCAGCCCCATTTTAATTGTAAAGAAGAAAGATGGCAGCAATCAAGTTGTGATTGATTATCAATGCCTCAATGCCATTACAAAAAAGGATTTGTATCTGTTGCCCAGAATTGATGATGCTCTGGACCGTCTGGGAGGGGTGAAGTACTTTACCACAATGGACCTCATCTCCAGATATTGGCAAATTGAGTTGCCACCAGAGGAGCAGGAAAAGTGCGCGATGATTGCTGCTCAAGGGCTTTTTCAACCAACACGCATGCCACAGGGGCTGTGTAATGCACCGGCAACCTTTCAGTGTGCAATGGACATGATTTTGGGGGACCTTAAATTGTCCTGCATTCTGGTGTACCTGGATGACATCAATGTCTTTTTGCGAACATTTTCTGAACATCTGGAGCACCTCGAGCAAGTGTTCAAATGTCTGTTGAAGGCCAATCTGAAGATAAAACCTAGAAAATGCCAATTCTTTAAAGAACAATTGGAATACCTTGGGTTTGTCATTGATTCCAAGGGCTTGCGGCCTCAGCCTCAAAAGGTGGAGGCGATTAACAATATGCAACCTCTGATGAGTATGAGAGATGTTCAAGTGTTCTTAGGCATGGTAGGATACTATCAAGATTTGTGGAAGGGTTTGCAAAGATTGCCGAGCCTCTATTCCACTTGCTACAAGGAGGAGTTCATTTTTGCTGGGCAGAGGAATGCCAACAAGCCTTCAAGGCTTTGAAAAACAAAATGAGCTCAGCGCCTATCCTCTGATATCCCAATTTCAGCAAGCCTTTTATCATACAAACTGACACCTCATTGACTGCAATTGGTGGTGTGCTATTGCAGATTGGGGATGATGGTGAGGAGCATCCAGTCGCTTATTGCAGCAGGACGCTGAATAAGCATGAGCATAATTATACGGTGACCAAAAGAGAATGCCTGGCTGTCATCTATGCTTGTAAACAATTTTGGGTTTACATTCACAGCACCAAATTTCAAGTAGTAACGGATCACAGCTCATTATGATGGCTCCACAATCTCAAGGAACCTGAAGGATGGTTAGCCCTCTGGGCTCTGAAATTACAAGCATACAATTATGAAATTATTCATAGAGCTGGAGTGGCCCATCAAAATGCAGATGGACTATCACGACTTCCCATTGTAGCTGTCCTGAGCAATTTGGCCAATGAGCTTCATGAAAAAATGATTAACCAAACGTATGGAGATGAACCACCCAAAGTTCAAAAGGCGATCAAGAAAGCATTAATTGACACCAAATATTGAAATGGAATTCTATACAAACTTAAGCCCAATGGACAATGTCAAATCTTCCCAAAACCTTCCAACCAAATGGAGATTATTACACAAGCACACAAGGCCGTCAGACATGGGGGAATGACTAAGATGCTAGAATTAATTTGAGCCAGTTACTATTGGGATTCCATGCGATTTGATATCCAAGATGTGCTCAAGAAATGTCATTCATGCCAAATTGCAAAACCTATGAAGTCAGATGTGAAATATCAGCTGATCAAACCTGACTGGGCCTGGCATACCGTGTCAATTGATGTAATTGGCCCTTTGCCTGTGAGTAGCCTAGGCAACAAATACATAATTGTTGCTATTGACCATCTAACAAAATGGGTGGAAGCAAAAGCAATTTGAGACGTTGGGGCCCTAACTACTGCCAAGTTCATTATGGATAATATTATCTATAAGCATGGATGCCCCCAGAAGATATTGACAGACAATGGCACGAATTTTACTGCCCAAATGGTACAACAGCTAAATGAGTTGATGTCTATCAAAGGAGTGTTGTCAACACCATACCATCCTGAGACTAATGGTATGGTAGAGCGAGTGAATGGCACTTTAGTCAGCATTTTACACAAAAACGCAGCCTTGGCGCCTTTGCAATGGGCAACTTCAATTAGTGCAACCATGTTTGCATACAATATTGGACACCACAGCAGCACAGGCCACTCTCCATTTTGACTTTTGTATGGTAGACAGCCCGCTCTACCTCCATTATTATACTCAGTACTCAGTTCACCTGACGCAATTAACCCAAATAACTATGTCAAGCAACTGGCAAAGACCCTAATCAAGTTGCAATTGGAAGCTTATCAAAATGTGATTAGTCAAAAAACTATTCAGAAGAGCTATGATGACGCCAAATGGGCTACGGTGAATAAGTTTAATGAAGGAGATTTAGTAGTATATTGTGACACTCATAGCGCAGGCCGCGCACACAAACTAGCCTCACTCTGGAAGGGTCCATTTATCATTTTGGAGAAATTGTCTGAAGATGTATATACCATTAAGGATCAAGGCGGCTGGGTTGTGAATTGAGTACATGCTAAGTTCCTTCATCCATATCATAAAGAATAATAATATAAAAAATATATATATAAAAAAAAAAATAAAAAAAAAAATAAAAAATAAAAAAATAAAAAAAAAAAAAAAAAATAATAATAATAATTGCAAGCCATAGAGTTTATTTTGTTGATGCCTCGCTGGCATTAGAACTAGGTTCCCCCTCTTTGGTAGGGGGAGGAGAGCACAACGGAACTGGAGAGAGAGCGAATTTCATACAAATCCTGACTATCTAGACCCTGGCGGAGATGTGCCAAACCCAAGAAAGCTCAGCACCAGGCACGCTGGCCCTGTCAGCTTAGGAAAGGCCATCAAACTAAAGGGAAAGTCCATTGGTAGGGACTTCAGAATAGGTGGGAGAGATTTGACTCTGGAGTAAATGCCGCCAAAAGGAAGACACAATTGGCAAGAAGACTCTCAAGGCAAGGGTAAATGGAGGGGAGGAACTCCTTCACGCAAAACATTTGGGAACAGGCCTCATCTAATACCCTGCACATGTCAGGCACAGTATCAGTGGGGAGCAACAAAGGAGGGAAGCAAATGCATGCACCTAAAAGAGCCATCTGGGGGACAAACTTCTCAGGAAGCCCCTTAGCCAAGCTCTTACAAAGGGCTCAGTATAGCACCAGGATGCGCCAATCCTTCAAAACCCAAGTCTTGAGGCCCAACGCAATGTGAAAATTGGTATGAACCAAAGCGGGTTCACACCAAATCCTAGCAACAGAGTTAGCAAAAATAAGGGCCTGGTTGGCCTCAAAGATATTGTAAGTGGCAACCTCAGGACCAGTTGCAAGTGCAGATGACAAGTAGGCATTCATGAGCTCTGACATCAAGTCAAGCTCAAGACCCAATGAAGCCACGCTGCCCACATGAAGAGAGGAAGCAAGACTTTTTGAAGGGAAGACATTAAAAAGCAAAAAACAAGAAGTCTGGAAGAAGATCCCCATCTGAAGCAAATTGATCTCAGATCAGGGTTTCTTTGGACTGAATGGCTTCAGAAGGCCAAAGAGATACTAAATATGTCAAAAGGGGATCCCGCTCAACCCATCAGGATGTTTGACTAACTGCACCTGAAGCCACGGAGGCTTGTTTGGGTTGATCAATTGGTGCTATTGCAACAGGTTGTGAAACTGAACTTTCTAGTATTGTTGAAGCATAGCTGGTCAACCCAGCTTGAGGAACCATGGGCAACATGCCCAAGTTGACAATAGCTCGCCACATGGACTTGCTTAGCCTTAGGAAGGCTCATCAGTCTGAGGCAGAAAGGCTATTGAGATAACGTTCATACTTGGAGGAGCGCGAAAAGCCAGACATTGTGAACTGAGAAGAAGAAGGGTACCCGCCACTTATATCCAGTCAAGGCGGGGGAAGTGTTGAGTAATTGACTGGACCTAATTGTCAGATATTTGATAGGGACATAATAAGGTTAGCTGTTTAAAAACTTATTATGGATCATATCAGATATCAGCAATTATGGACCAGGTATATTCTAAGCTTATGCAAAGCTTAGAATCCGCGGCCTAGCAATTTCACTTAATTATATTTGACTATGATGACATGGGCTTGAGGGCTTTGTTGGTTAGGTCAAACTTAAATTTAAGTTTTGATTTAATGACTCAGGCATGTGGGCTTTGTTGGTCTATGTCAAAATTAGTTTTTAATGTCAGTCAAGTTTTTGATCAAATTAATTACTAATTAGTGATATGAATCACCTTGGTATGTGCTGCCAATTGCATGTGAAAGTGAATTGGTTCAGCTATTTTGAAGATATGATGAAACGCCATCTCAAGGATGATGATGGTGTTTACTCTGACTCTGAGGCTGAGCATGATGCCCTGAGTCAAAGTATTTGTAGATGTCATTACAAACTTTTTATGTGGCCAAGGGTCACTGAAAGTAAGGCGTCATGGGTAAGATGTGGTTAACATCAAACCCTATAAATAACCCTTGCATTTACACTAATAAAGATCATCCTTTAACTTCTGGATTAAGTTTATAATTTATCTTATAAACTTTTTGCATTATTACTTTATTTTATATTAAAGTCAATTTTCACTTGGGATCAGTAGGATCAGGGCAGCGTGCCATCATCCAAGTGAAATGACCGGGTATACAATTGAAGTATTACCAAAAAGCTATATCATAAATTTAAATTCACCATCCTGTCTATTGTCCTCACACAATAGACGCTCAAAACCACATCCCACCCTCAAAGAAGAACCAGCCCTCTGAAGCAGACACCCAAATTCAACACAAACCATTTAAATCTAGTAATTTCAAGCAAGTTTCTGCTTAAAGTAATAGCTGGTCATGTGGCTATAGCCAAAGCCGCATGTATGTCATGGAAACGGCAGAAGAAGTTTAGGCCGGCCTGCCAGGCAGGATGTATAAGCACCCAAAAAGAAAGCCAGAATGCCAGAGGCATTGCCAACTGAACAATGTTATATGGAGCTGGGCATTGTGAAATGAAAAATTTTTGATGTAGAACAACAGTGAGTCTAATCCCAACAACAAACCACAATGTGCCCACCCCTGACCAGGGGCCTTGCTGCAGGGGTGGGATCACAGAAATAGTTTCAATAAGTTCATCAGCATATGGGCTCATTTCAACTGGGGAGGCAAGGAGATGGATTCTCTCTTGCAGTTGGTGGATGTAAGGCCATAAGATCCCCATGTACTGTTGCCGGAAGTTCATGATAGCAGGGTTATAGTGCCAAAAATATCTGACTCACTGGATTCAATCAACAACGGAGGGGGCCATAATGACCATAAGTACTGGTAGAGCCCATCTGGTATATGGACTGACAGGCCACCAGGGGAACGCCATCAGGGATGCAGCCAGAAGGAGAAATACAATAAAAAATTGATTGGTTTTTTCAGGCAAAATTTGTATTGAAAGGAAAGAAAGAAATTTTACCAACAATTTCCTCAGTACAATGCAACTGATTAAATAGTGGTCAATTGGGGTAGTGACAAGCCAGGATTGGGAGCCTCAATTTCGACCTAACTGGTGAATTATTTGGGAATGGGTGGATTAGTTCCCTGGTAACTGACATCAAAAAATTTAGCTGTGGGCTGAGTCACTGTCAGTTTGACCACAAACATCTGAGCTGAGGCTCATATTCATTTCTGATGGTTAGCACGACGGCGTTTGGCCTGATGAGTGGTAGGAATCCCCCAAGGCCACCCCATATAGGGGCGGACCCATTTGGTTAGGAACGGGTTTGGGATGCCCAACCCACCCATGCTTGGTCGCTGGGCCATTCATTTGGTCAGTGGCATCGCATTGGCCACAATGCCAGAATTGTCAACAGTGGACTTCAAACCCTTGTCAATGATGTCCGATGCTGTTGCCTGCCCATCAGGGATGATCCCTGACAACTTTGGTAGGGAGGTGATTTGTTCAATCAGCATGTTAATCTAATAAAACTGTTGGGCATTATGGCCAATAAATATGTCATCATACCTTTCCAGCCCTTTTGAGATCCAAACATTGGGCAGATTACCACTTGAATTAGTTCTGATTGATTTTAATTTGACAATCTCAGTGCAGATTTTGCTGATTCCCCATAACAGTTCTGTCAAGGTGAGTGCGGGTACTGTGGGTGGAATCCAAAGCGGAAGAGCTGTTACACAACGCTTGTCTACTATGTGAGCAAGATCGCCCTGAGTAATGAGGGGTACCACCATCCTCTTCAGTGCCTTCATGCTTGGGAATGGGAAAATGGCCCGATCAATGCCCAGGGGACTTTCCTCAGGACTTACAATGTACCTCCATGATAGAACAAAGCTAGAGCTTCAAACCTGCCATTAAAGTGAGGGCTACTTGAAAAGGGACTACGAGAAAAAGCATATGCCAGCGCATGTTAGATAAGCATCTTTTCAAAGCCATCAACACAGTGATAGCAAATCAAATGGATATAATAAGTGGATAGGTGTATCAAATATTAAGTTGACCAGATTAACCTTCAACAGCACCTCTGTCAGATATGAGGGGATTCATGCTAGCTTAAATACAATCTGGACACTGGATAATTTGCAGCCAACCAATGGAGTTCTGCCACTGTGGAGACTACTAAAAATGTAACAAAAAATGAACTCCAAGATGAGAAACTAAAATCTCAGATCCCTCCTGAATTATCCAAAATATCTGGTAAAGACGTTGACATTAATAAAAAACTTTTTAATCTAGCAAAGCAATCTTGAAATATAATATTTGTTGGGATTTTCCATCAACTGCATCATTACAGAGTTCACTGTACCCTACTTGATCCCAGGTTTCTATCAAAACTATTATTATCCTGAGTTTGAAAAATAAAGGTTAATTATTCATAATTTCAAATTTTGCTTAGTTTACAGTGATTGCCTAGCATCAACTAGATTTTTTAGAATTACCAGAGATTTGCCTCATCATGAAATCAATTTCACTAAGATATTGCTCTAGAGACATGAAGTGTTTTAGGGGATTCTTCTGGTGCTTTATGACTAATAATTTTGTAGCCTTTAGAGAAAACAGACAACAAATTTCAATAAAAACTCAATGCTGGATCCTTTCTTCCAGGTTCCTTCTGAGGCTACCTGGTAAAGAGATACCTTCACATGAACTAGCTCAGCAACCGCAGACCTACCAAGATGGAGGAGAATTTGAGTTTGACTTAATGAACCATTTTTGGTGAAAACCATTATTCTCAAACTAGAGCCCTAGAACACCAACTTCTAAAGGTGACTTGAGGAGCCTGGATGAATATTAAAGGAGACTTTTTTGAAGAGTATATAACTCTTCTTTCATTGTATAAAAAATGTGTTTTCCTGTCATCCAAAGTAGCAAGCCAGTTCTCTAAGATTGGAAATATCCGCTGACTCTTAGATACCAAACCTTAATCAATCATATTGACACCTGCTAAAGCACCCTCCAGAACAATATGGATGATTTTCGCCGTCAAGTCAATATAACTATCCGCCAAACCAATCTGGTAACCACTGAGGAAAATGATTCTGACCAGTCTCTTTTACCAGCTATCCATGCTCTCTATGACCCTGTTTGATATTTTAACCCCACCTTTAAGGGAAATTATGTGCCTGGGACTAACTTATACAGTATTAACTTTATGTGTATAAATTTGCGATGGAACCCACTACAGCTGCCAATGGTGTCACCACAAGCAAACCTGCCCTGATATTAAGGCTCAAGAGATTATGATACCATACTACAAACAGTGTACTATTTGGGAGGAGACAAAGGAAGCCCTTATTAAAGAATTTGAACTTAGTATATAATTGTTCAATCATAACAGGCATTCATGCAGATTCACACTAAACGTGGAGAAACAAATATTGAGTTTGTTTAGTGGTTTTATCATGAAGCTCAGGCCCTCACTTGCTGCAATTGAGTTGACTTGGACGATGCCATTGCCACCGTCCTCTTCACGTTTCAACATAGTATGAGCCTAATGTTATACTTCCATAATACAAAAAAGATGTTCAGATTAATTTTTTGACATTAAAAATCTATCTTGTAATTGCCTTAGTTGTACTTGCATTAAACATCTAATAAGGGAAACAAACTCACATCCATGCAGTGGGAAAATTTCAAAGATCTTAAATCAATGCAACCCTTGCTCTTATTGTGGGTTCTATGGGCATTTTAATGATTTCTACTGAAAGAAAAAGCTGATTAGGTGGTAAAAGTGGAGCCAGCTTAGGGCGCGAGGCACCCTCTGTTGATGATTCTGAATCTCATCCTACATCCACCAGTACTCTAATCTCTGAATGTCATGTCTTAACCAACCCTGACAAATTGGACATCCTGGACTCATTAATTTCAAATAAAGACTTAAAGACTCTTACTCTGTTCTTTCTCAGCCACTTCCACCAGGAAATTCCATTTAATCCCTTTCCCATTTTGTCACTGAGGTTACCCAAGTTGAAGTGATCTTCCATAAGATGAAAATTCTGGCCATAAATTGACACTGGATCTCTGGTTAACTTCATTTCTTCTAGACTGAAACGTGATTAAGATTGCGCCAGATCAAAGTTACACCTTGTATTATGGAACTGTGGGGCCTCAGTGGACCCAACCTTTAGGTTCTTACTCCTCCCTGCTGCTTCAATTTGGATAACTAGTTATGTAGGTCCCAGCGGTTGTTCTAGAGAATGATAATTATAATCTTCTCATAGGCACCCAATTTCTTGTTGAATTTGACACCAAAATCTGGCATAGAGATTTATATTTTTTCATCTTAAAATAACGCATTCTTAGTTGTCAAAGATGCCTATAAAGAGAAAGAGAAAAGAAAATCTAAGCTTTGTTTTTGGAGCATATATACTTTAATGAGCGGCTAGAGTACTGATTATCTGGGCAAAAAACTAAATTGCCTCCTTCCAGCTCTGAGGCTCAGGAAAGGATAGTTGTATACTCCAACAACCAAGTCATTATACCCCAAAAATCTCAAATATTGGTGGACATGGGAAACCAAGTTATGATTCCGCCAGACCACTTGTTATATATTCTTGGAGACCCTTATCAATCCATTTGCAATCTTCTTACCTGCCTGGGGGTGCTGGATCCTGCCTATTATGGGCTTTTAACCATATTGATGGCCAATTTCACTGATTGGCCTATGAAAATAACTCGAAACCAACCTGTTGCATATGTTTAGACTCTAATCACTGATCAAGTTGAATCTTTATATAGTGCATAAATCTACAAGATTTAGGGATTATCAAGGAAACCACAATCGCCATGTAAAAGTAAAAATAAGTAACACCCTCACATCTGAGAAGCAGTAAGCAGATTTTTTGATTGAAGAGTATGCTGGTATATTCTTAAAAGGTTCCAGTGACTTTGGAATGATGAAGGTGCACAGCATAAAGTGTCTACAGGCGAATCTCCTCCAATATGTACTAAGCCCTATTGGAAATCTAGGGTCAAAGAAGCCCAGTTGACAAGAGAACTAAAGCAACTCCTGGACGCCATATTACTTAAACCATTTTGAGAAAATCCATGGGACTCACCATAACTTTTTATAAGAAGAAGGTTGGTGTGAGACAATCTACAAATAAGAAAAGACTTGATTTCCATCAGGGGTACACCAACACCTGCAATAATATTCAAAATCCACAAGTCATCGCCATTTTGATGAATGCAAATAAGACCCATTTGAAGATAAATGTGGAAAGTATTGGTCTATGAACATAATGTCTGCTACAACCACTAAGCTGAGCACTGGTAGTAATCTTGACCACATTTTGAGTTGGGGTTAACCTGCCAGTAACAGTAGGAGGGGACTAATCTGTCCATATGATATTTGTAATTTGACATTGTATTACTGAATCGCTTGGATACATGCTTGATAACGTGCAGTAGCAGTTGTTTTGTCTGGTTCAATCCCACCAGTTTCGCTTTGAGTAGAGTCTGCCAAATTGTCATTCCTGTTTCCTCTATTATTGGGCTGATTGGATTGAGTGATGGATCAGTCCACCTTCCATGGTTTTTGTTCAGGACATACTCACAATCCTTTTAAACGAGCACTTGGTACCAGGGGATGATGATCACTTTTTCAGGTGTAATTCCAACAGTGTCTCCCCAAGTAGTGATCACTGAATTATTGTTTTCATTTTACTTCATAATCATGACAAAAAACTGAGCTCTTGATTGTTCCACTTAAGTTGATACTCTCAATATTCATTTTTATTAGCAGGAGAGTCATGTGAAACTTGTAGGGTATGACTACCAAGGTTTTCTGCGCTGAGAGAGGCAGTATCTGGAAAAATAAATGTGACGGTCATGATTATTGATACAAATGAGTGCGAGCACTCTATTGGTTAGGTGGTTCCTTTGGGACAGCCATATAGTTGAAACTAAAATAAGTTAAAGTAATTTTTGCAAAAATTAAAGGTTTATTAAGGATAGTTTAAAATCTTAGAACTCTACCATCATAAGAGCACTAATTTTTTATAGTTGTGGGAATTGAGGAACAGGGTCTGCCAAATATTTCTTACAAAAGGACGCGCAAATCTTCTAAAAAACGCCAGGACTTTTGCATCATGGATCATCTTGCACATTATGGTTGCCTCAATTTGTGATTCCTGTTAAAATTTTTTTGCTTCTGTTGGGGTTTCAGTATGCCAGCATATCTTGCAATTTTCCTGACAAAAATTTCCTTATCCTCAGAGGGATCTTTGCCATATCAATTTCTGGGCTTGCACCCCTGTCAGGACTTTGGTCTTGATCTGCCCAATTGTGCCCAGATTTCATTGTAGATTTTTTCAGATTTGGTGATAGAGGCTTCAGCTGAATTGAAATTCGCAAAAATCATCCCCTTCCAATCTTTGACTTGTTGTAAAACCTAGATAAGGGGCCTTGATGGAAACCCACTACTCATCAATAGTGTGTTCTAAAACTTCTATTTTTTCTAATGGAAGGGCTCAGAAATATCTTCCCTTCTTTGAACAAAAGGGTGAATCAACCGTCCCAATTTTATGGGTGCAGATGGGATCCTTACAGATGGGGGCATCAAGTTGTAATAGCTTACTTCTGGTTGAATGTCCTTATTTGGAAGTACAGATATCCAATACCACAAATTGATGATTCTCTTCAACTCCTGGCTGGGTCTCAATTCTTATCTGCACTGGATCTTGCTAGTGGCTGCTGGAAGATTGAGCTTGCTCCAGAGGATCAGGAGAAATGCACCCTTATAGCAATTGAGGAATTATTAAACCTACACGAATGCCCCAATAACTATGTAATGCCTTGGTTATGTTCCAAAGGGTGATGGACAGCCTGTTAGGGGGACTTGAAGATGTCAAGTGCGCTAAGTTTACCTAGATGATGTGACCGTGTTGTCCTGAACTTTTGACCAACACCTCACTCACTTAAATGAAGTATTTGATGTTCTCTGTTCTGTGCCGCTGAAGCTAAAACCCACTAAAGGCCAGTTCCTCAAAACTGACATGAAATTCCTAAGGCATAAAGCTACCTGGGAAGGATTTTGCCACTACCAGATAAAGTGGTCACTTTTGAGAAGATGACTCAACCATCGAGTTTATGCAATATTCAAGTAGATCTCAGGATGGTCTTCTATTATCAACAATTTGACCACCTTGCTGAGCTCACTGATTAGCTGATGTATCTGCTCCACAAGTTTGTTCTGTTCCAATGGGAAGAATATCAACAACAATATTTTTGATATCTTAAGGAAAGCTCCTGTAATCATCCTAGATTGGTCTATCCAGAATTGATAGGCCATTTACCCTTTTTACTGATGCCAGTGATGTGGCTGTTGGGGCCATCCTGGCGCAACTTGATGCAAAATAAAGTTGACCATCCTATAGTATATTTAAGTAAAACGCTAACTCAGGTGGAGAGAAATTACAGTGTTATTAATCATGGATGCTTAGCCATCTTGCTTGCCATTATGCGTTTATGTCCTTTTCTGTATGGGAACCTTTTTATAGTGGGTATGTACCATGCCTCTCCTATGGTGACTACAACAAATGGAGGATCCAGATGGACAACCTGCACGCTGGGCACTTAAACTTCAAAGTTATGCTTTTCCATTTTTACAACGCCAGAATAATACATTAAAATGCTGATGGATTGTCATAAATACCCATATTGAAGCTCTATATCTCTGAGGAAAATCAGATTTATGAACTTATTATAAACCTGAGTAATGAAGCAAAGAGACCCTTGCAGTTCAGCAACTATTGAAGATGACCAAGTGGACCCAGATTGAGGAAAATTGCTATAAGCAGATTGGAACCTCTTGGTTGCCCTATTTCTGGCTGTTAGCTACAATGAACATCTTGGAGGTCCGTTTGTCTGTAGACCATAGTCCATAAAGAAAACCCACCAGTGGCTGTGGGAGCGATGCTACTGGGAAAGGATGATTGAATCAATCCAAGACATCGTCAATTTTTTTCTTATTAGTGCTAGACAGAAACCCCCCAAACTGATGTAATAGTACTAGGTTGTGGGTCCTATAATTCTCTTTGCTACTATCAGCATTGACAAAGTTAGTCTGCTGCCTACAAAGATGAACGTCCACCAGTATATCATACTGGTAGGTGCTCACTTTACAAAATAGGTTAAGTCCATCTTAGTGACCTCACCATCTCCAAAGCAATCACTTCCTTCTTACTTAAACAGGTCTTCACCCATCACAGTAGAGCAAAGGTACTGTTTTATGATAATGGCACCAACTTCATATCTCAAGTAACCATTGACCATAATTTGTTAGATGGCACTTGTTGTGATTTTTGTCCATATT